>VIAB01008628.1:60091-78220 GCA_009801035.1 Oophaga pumilio
TGAATAACATTGGTCCGATTGCAATCCGAATTTTTATCGGCTTGTAATTGTACGTTTTGTCTCCAGTGAGTATGAGCCCTTAGGATGCGTCACCCAGTTATTATCAAAATTACCTGGTTAAGGGCTCACTCAGAAGTTTCGCTCTCCCCCGAACCGAAACCCTATGCCTCTGCGGACTTGGGATGTTTTTCATTGTAAGATAAGGTTCCTGTCTTGCCACCCTACTCCACAGATAGGACATAGGAAGAATATGGGAGATTGTCATTACATGCAGTACACAGCCAGTACTTGCCAAAAATGGTTGCAATTCCTTTAACCCCATTCTGACCTCGGACGGTATAGTATGTCCAAGGTCAGGTCCCCCGCTTTGATGAGGGCTCCTGCTGTGAACAGCTGACATGTGCCTGCAATAGGCATGGGCGGAATTGTGATCCACCTGTGCATATTAACTAGTTAAATGCCGCTGTCAAACGCTGACAGCGGCATTAAGCAAGCACTTCCGGCCGCCGGGTCAGAAATACGGGCATCGCTGACCCCCGTCACGTGATCGGGGTGTCAGCGATGCATTGGCATAACAACCAGAGGTCTCCTGGAGACCTATATGGTTGCTGATGCCGGATTGCTATGAGCGCCACCCGGTGGTCGGCACTCATAGCAATGCTGTCATTCTGCAACATAGATGTGATCTGTGCATCACCTCTATGTAGCAGAGGTGATCGAGTTGTGGCAGCTTCTACCCTCCCATGGAGGCTATTAAAGCATGCCAAAATTTATAAAAAGTGTTTTTAAAAATATAAAAGTTTAAATCACCCCCCTTTCGCCCCATTCAAAATAAAGCAATAAAAAAATCCCACATACACATTTCAGGTATCGCCGCGTTCATAATCGTCTGATCTATCAACGAAAAAAATGATTAACCCGAACGCTAAATGGCATAGTGGGAAAAAAAATCAAAATGCCAGAATTACGTTTTTTGGTCGCCACGACATTGCATTAAAATGCAATAACGGGCGATCAAAAGATCGTATCTGCACATAAATGGTATCCTTAAAAAATGTAGCTCAGCACGCAAAAAATAAGCCCTCACCCAGCCCTAGACCATGAAAAATGGAGACGCTACTGGTATCTGAAAATGGCGCAATGTTTTATTTTTTTTAGCAAATATTGGAATTTTTTTCACCATTTAGAAAAAATAGAACCTAGACATGTTTGGTGTCTATAAACTCGTAATGACCTGGAGAATCATAATAGCAGGTACATTTTAGAATTTATTGAACCTAGCAAAAAAGCCAAACAAAAAACATATGTGAGATTGCACTTTTTTTGAAATTTCACCGCTTTAGGAATTTTTTTCCTGTTTTCAAGTCCATGACATGGTAAAACCAATGATGTCCTTCAAAAGTGCAACTCATCCCGCAAAAAATAAGCCCTCACATGGCCATATTGATGGAAAAATATAAAAGTTATGGCTCTGGGAAGAAGGGGAGCGAAAAACGAAAAAGCAAAACCGAAAAAAGATGGGGTCATTAAGGGGTTAAAGTAGGCCTTTTGGCAGCCACCTGGGAAAAATTTCTTCTTGCCTTTTCATTAACTTTTGAGGAAAGTCCAGCTCTAGTTAATATCACTGTTTTGCCAAATTTAAGCCACTTTTTTGATCTCTGTCTTCAGTGTTCCATGGTGTATATTATGCTTTGGAATTTTTTTTTACCTTTCACCTGACTGAAAACGTTCAATGAGATTCCTTGGCTGTATTATAAGCTGTTTATGGACAATGGTTTTTGCTGTACACTGCAACTAAAAAAAAGTCAGGAAAATACTATTACAACAGCTAAACGTTATATGGGGTTAATCAGAATTACTGTAAATGATGGCAGGTGTATTTACTACTATTTATCATGTGTTTAAATGTGATTGGCTACTTTTGAACACAGCCACATCCATTATGAGAGGGTGTTCAGACTTTGTTTCTAAATGGATCTGTACAGATTATGGATGTCATTAAATGAAAGGAAAAAAAGATCTGAAATTATTCTTCTTAGTATGATTTTTTTTATGAGATACCTGTGCAGTAGGGTTAGAGGTAAGAGGTTGATAGATATGGGTATCTGATAACTGCCTGTGAATTTCCTCAAAATAATCATTTTGGTCCATAATTACTGTGGCACCACCGCCTTTATTGGCGGGCTTGATTACTAATTCCTTATCTTTTACAAGTGTCTGTAAGGTCTGTTGTTCAAGTTTCATATTGGTAGGACAGTGAAGTTTGCCTCTAATGATGTCCTGTTAAAAAAGATTGACTTCTCAAATGATTAAGCCAATAAAGTTCTCAAAAGGAGTGCTATCTTTTTGGGGCATAAAATTGCTTTTGGTCCAGAGACCTAGATCCCTAAGATTAATCAGTGTAGAGGTGGGAGAAGGTAAGTTAGTGTTAACAGTATCAAATTGATCGAATGAGTTTTCAGTCTTAAAGATCTAAAAAAATGTTGAAGGTCCTTATCAAGTTGAAACGTATTAAGTCTATATGTGGGGCAGAAGATTAATATCTCCTCTAAGATCCTAAGTCCGATACAACATACAACTGTCCCTTCTCCAAAAAGGAATATCCTTTTTGGAGGAGGGACAGTTGTATCAGACTCAGGATCTTAGAGGAGATATTAATGTCTAATGGGGTCTCCATACTGGAGATCGTGCCTCAACTGATGTCTGAGGTGTTCCCGTTGCACTGTCCCCCTCTTCTTGTCTTCCTTTTGGAAATCTTCGAGTTTTGTTGACTAAAAAAGATGCTTGCTGTTGATAGCAATATCGTTCGTTGTCTGAACTGGAGTAAGTCGTATATGAAGAGGCTTTGCGATTTCTGCAAGAGCCTTGAGAAGAATCTTTCCATTTGTACACTCAATTATTCTTATAATCTTCACTGTCTCGTAAGAACTTAGAATGTTTCTTCTGTTCAGAGTCTTGGCGATGTTGAGAAACAGTGAAAGGGTGGTTTGGACTTTGTTCCTGACATTTGGAAATTTTCGCATAAATGTGTAGAGTTGGGTTTCTATAGATAGTATTCGATCTTTGACTATGTCAATGGACTTCGGTAAATTTTCTAGTGTGAGAGTCAGGAGATTGAAGGAACACATGTTTAAGATTTGTTTGAACTTTTTACAAAATTTGTCATTTTCCTTGAAGATAGGAGGTCGCAAAGATACCCTCAGGCCTCACGGGATCATCTGAGCCCTAAAATATTTTGCTCTAGGTCACATAGTGTAGTTTCAAGTTGATCAGATGTCTTGAGTCTTGTTCATAATCTCTGGTACAGTATTTGTGTAATGGAATTTCTAAAAAATCTCTTAAAAATATTTACATGAGAAATTATATTATCCACTTCATTGGTACCGTACGTAAAAACTTCACTGGACAGCTTCAAGAGTAGAGTGCTCGCATAAGGGTAATCACAGGCTGAAAAAGTATGTGCACCACTCCTGATTGGGGGTGCACAAATAGGATTTCACTGCTCAAATAGTATAAAAATGAATTTGGCACTCCAAAGTCAATGCAAATAAGTGACAGAATTTTATTTCACATAGGCTATCCACTTTCTATAATGTTGACGTTTCGGCCAATTATATGACCTTCTTCAGAACTACAAATGACAACAACATAAAAATGTAAGATTCACAAAATAAAAATACTTTAAGAAATAAATGGATAATAAACGTACAACAATATATGTAGAAAACACAGGTCCGAGGATCTAATCAATATAGCACCAGATATATCAAAAAGTACCAGCCTAGAAAAGATCAACGAACTTGAGTACATCAAGATGCATATAAACGGGTCCAGTGAGCATAATAAACATCACAAGTAGAGATGAGCGACTTTGCCTCCGGGAGGGTCGAGTTGGGTTTCAGACCACCTGACTTTTCCAAAAGTCGAGTCGAACGAAATCGGCCCACTATCGGAAAAAGTCGGAGGTCCGACTGAAACTCGAACTGACCCCAATGCAAGTCAATGGGGAAGAAAAGTCGGCAGTGAGTGGAGGACAGTAAACACACCTACAGTGCCCATTTCAATGCCAACGACATCAATTCTTATTACTTAAGCTTGTTAACCTTAATTTACTTTATAATAATAGTAACGCATTGAAAACTTCGGGTTATTTGGCTAAAGTTGTGGGGGGGGGGACAGTGCTGGCTCCAGGTTTTCGTGAGCCCTTGGCAAAAGAGTCTCAGTGAGCCCCTTTAACACATACCACAATTCATGATGCTCCAATACGGCAGAGAAATATAGGTATAGTACAATGTCAAATACTTGCAGGGGTAGCATTTATGTACATGTAATCAAAGTACATGTATCAAAGTATGCCGCAGTTAAACATGGATGAATCTAACACGCATCTCTATTCTCTACATACAGGTATTTAATCTCTGCACCGAATCCTGCATGCTATCAGCCACAGCTTTCATTTTATCCAGCATATTTAATGGTATTTAACTATTGCAAGCTACTTCACAGAATCCTGCATGTGTCCCACATATGTTATTAATCTTAGCAGCATACATAATGGTATATAGTTATTTCAACTTACTCTGCTTGTCCTTTTATGATATGAGGTCAAGTAACTTTTCAAATTGGTTTATGATCCGTGTAGGCCTGGACACTTGTTTATCTGCTCACTACATTTATTGTGTCCTGCTGTCTCAACTTAGTTTGACTGATTGCTAACGAGTGAGAGAGTAAAAAAAAAAAAAAGTTCTTAGAACTAGCCACCTATATATTGAGACATAGTCTGGGGAAGCATTTATGCAGGGGTAGCATTTATGTACATGTAATCGAAGTACATGTATCAAAGTATGCGGCAGTTAAACATGGCAGTTAGACAGGGAAGGAGACAAGTAAGTCAAATTACAAAATCTATTCCCTCTACATTTGAATTACAACACATATTCACCATATGCATTTGTATAATTTATATCCAGGCTGCATTCACTCACATCCTCCGCCCTTGCATTAACCATTTACCCTCCTTCCATATTGGCCCCTCTCTCCTTTCCTCTCCTATGTATAGCACTCACGCTCTTTAAACATTGCTAAACAGCACAAATCCACTCAATTCCACCATCCAACACACCAGACGCTCTCACAAATCACTTAACCATCTGCTCACTCTTTCTATCCTCCTTCTTTTAGTCGCAGGAGATGTTGCTCCAAACCCCGGCCCCCCATGTTATAGCAAGTCAAACCTTCCAACTGCTACACTCAGAAACCCCTCTAATCTTATTAAGATTCCTTGCATGCCTTCTGTCTATTTCAATTGTGCCCTTTGGAATTCTCGCTCAGTGTGTAATAAACTCCCCTTCATCCATGACTTTTTCCTTTCAAATTCTCTTAACTTTCTGGCTCTTACTGAAACCTGGATCCAGCAGTCAGACATCACCGCTGCTGCTCTCTCATATGGTGGACTACACTTCTCTCAAACGCCAAGACCTGACATCAGAACAGGTGGAGGCATTGGTCTGCTCCTATCAACCAAATGTACCTTTCAGGTTATTCCTCAGGTACCCTCACTTGTCTTCCCTTCTTTTGAGGTCCATGCTGTCAGACTCTACATCCCTTTCTCCATGCGAGTAGCAGTGATGTATCGTCCTCTTGGCCCTTGTCATCAATTCTTGGATCAATTTGCCACCTGGCTTCCACATATTCTTTCCTGTGACATCCCCACCCTCATCATGGGTGATTTCAACATCCCCACTGCTCTTCCCATCTCCCCATCTGTTTCTCACCTTTTATCTCTAACCTCCTCTTTCGGTCTCTTGCAGCATACTAACTCCCCCACGCATGAAGACGGGAACTCTCTCGACTTGGTCTTCTCCCGGCTTTGCTCAGTGGTGAACCCCCACACATCACACCACCTCCTCCATGCTTCACGGTGGGAACCAGTCATGTAGAGTCCATCCATTCACCTTTTCTGCGTGCAAAGCAGTAATCAAAGCAAAAGGTGGCTACTTTGAAGAACCTAGAATATAAGACATATTTTCAGTTGTTTCACACTTTTTTGTAAAGTGTAATGTATAATTCCACATGTGTTAATTCATAGTTTTGATGCCTTCAGTGTGATTCCACAATTTTTATAGTCATGAAAATACAGAAAAATCATTGAATGAGAAGGTGTGTCCAAACTTTTGGCCTGTACTGTATATTATATAGAGTCATTACAAACAGAGTGATCTATTTCAAGTGTTTATTTCTGTTAATGTTGATGATTATGGCTTACAGCCAATGAAAACCCAAAAGTCATTATCTCAGTAAATTAGAAAACTTCAGCTTGAAAAAATGATTTAAAAATCTGAAATGTTGGCCTACTGAAATGTATGTTGTTCAGTAAATGCACTCAGTACTTGGTCGGGCTCCTTTGGTATCAATTACTGCATCCATGCGGCGTGGCAAGGAGGCGATTAGCCTTTGGCACTGCTGAGGTGTTATGGAGGCCCAGGTTGCTTTGATAGTAGCCTTCAGCTCATCTGCATTGTTGGGTCTGGTGTCTCTCATCTTCCTCTTGACAATACCCCAAAGATTCTCTATGGGGTTAAAATCAGACGAGTTTGCTGGCCAATAAAGCACAGTGATACTGTTGTTTTTAAACCAGGTATTGATATTTTTGGCAGTGTGTACAGGTGCCAAGTCCTGCTGGAAAATTAAATTTCCATCTCCAAAAGCTTGTCGACAGAGGGAAGCATGAAGTGTTTCCTACTCACGTATCATGGGAGAGAAACAGGATGAAGGCACAGCTGTATAACCTCGGGTTAATGAAGCTGCACACACAACAGGGATAATGGGTGCCATTTCCAAAGAAAAAGAATCTGTGTGTCCATAAAAAAGAAAGCAGATAGGCACATACCGTCCCGTGCAACAAAATCCTTTATTGTGGCATCATCATACCAACAGCAGGTCATATGACCTGTTAAAGCGCAATATAAGTGCAAAACAATCGTCGTCTGTATTTGCTCCATTGTTTTATCTGCCTGCTGTTGGTATGATGATGACACAATAAAGGATTTTGTTGCACGGGACTGTATGTGCCTATCCGCTTTCTTTTTTATGGAAACCTATTTCAACACCCTCATCACCTCACTATCCAATAATCCTAAACGTCTCTTTGACAATTTTCATTCCCTACTCAACCCAAGAGTGAAGGCCCCAACCATGGATCTCCGCGCTGATGATCTGGCCAATTATTTCAAAGAAAAATTTGACCATATCCGACAGGAAATTTTCTCCCAATCCCCTCATACCATACACTGTTCTCCCTCTCCCACTGCATCTAGCTCATTCTCTGATTTTGAACCTGTCATAGAAGAAGTGGTCAGGCTTTTTTCATCTTCTCGCCCTACTACTTGTACCAGTGACCCTATTCCGTCACATCTCCTCCAGTCCATTTCCCCAGCTGTCGCCACTCACTTAACAAAAATATTCAACCTCTCTCTCTCTTCTGCTATCTTTCCCTCCTCATTTAAGCATGCCATCATACATCCATTACTTAAAAAACCATCCCTCAACTAAAACTGTGCTGCTAACTATAGACCTGTCTCTAATCTTCCCTTCATCCCTAAACTCCTGGAATGATTGGTTCACTCTCGTCTTATCCATTATCTCTCAGATAACTCTCTTCTCGACCCTCTTCAATGTGGTTTCCGCTCTTTACACTCTAGTGAAACTGCCCTCACTAAAGTTTCTAATGATCTACTAACAGCTAAATCTAATGGTCACTACTCCATGCTAATTCTCCTAGATCTCTCTGGAGCATTCGACACTGTGGATCATCAGCTCCTCCTCACTATGCACCATTCTCTCCTGGTTCTCCTATCTCTTTGATCGCTCCTTCACTGTATCTTTTGCTGGCTCCTTCTCCTCTCATCTTAATCTTACTGTTGGAGTTCCTCAAGGACCAGTCCTAAGCCCCCTCCTCTTCTCCCTGTACACTGCCCCTATTGGACAAGCAATCAGTAGATTTGGTTTCCAGTACCATCTGTATGCTGATGACACCCAGTTATACACCTCTACTCCTGACATCACACCTGCATTACTAGAAAACACCAGAAATTGTCTTACCGCTGTCTCCAACATCATGTCCTCCCTCTATCTGAAACTGAACCTGTCAAAATCACACGAACCCGGGTGTGGTTCCACCATTACACCTTTTATTCACCCCCACATCACTGAATCGCTCTTGTTATCTGCACCTCAAAAACATTTCTAGATTTCAACCTTTTCTTACTTTCGACTCTGAAAAACTCTTACTATTGCTCTAATTCATTCTCGTCTGGAATATTGTAACTCTCTACTAATTAGTCTCCCCTCTCCAATCTGTCTTGACTGCTGCAGCCAGGATCATATTCCTCACCAATCGTTACATCAATGCCTCTACCTTATACCTGTCATTGCACTGGTTACCAATTCACTCCAGAATACAATATAAACTTATTACTCTTACCCACAAAGCATTCCACGGTTCAGCACCACCCCACATCTCCTCCCTCGTCTCAGTCTACCACCCTACCCGTACCCTCCATTCTGCTAATGACGTGAGGTAAACTTCCTCAATAATCAAAACCTCCCACGCCCATCTCCAAGACTTCTCATGTGCTGCTCCAATTTTTTGGAATGCACTACCCAGGATAATTTGATTAATCCCCAATATCCACAGTTTTAAGCGTGCCCTAAAAAATGCATTTCTTCAGACTGGCCTACCACCTCAACACATTAATCTAACTGTCCCTGTATTGCCCATTCAATATTCTCACCATAATTAGGTTCCTCGTATCATGTTCTCACATGCTTTATGCATTTCATAGCCCTCTATGTCTGTACTTTTACATATCCCTGGCTGGTAACCAGTTCATGCAGCATTACATGAACACCCGATTTATTACATTATGGCTTTACCAATGAGAACAATGAAAGCAATTGTTATGATCCATCTTGCGTGTCTCCCCTATTTCCTCATAGATTGTAAGCTTGTGAGCATGGCCCTCAATCCTCTTGGTATCAGTTGATTTATGTGATTGTTGTTATGCTATAATGTCTTTTGTCTGTACAAGTCCCCTCAAAAATGTAAAGTGCTGCGGAATATGTTGGCGCTATAGAAATAAAATAATAATTATTACTATTATTATTAATCCAGTCCTTATATACAGATGGCAGGTTCTCCCACCCACAGCATGATGGCTCTGACAGCCCCTCACACATTATTTTTGGCAGTCACACTATTTGATACTGCCACGGTCCCCCACAGACAGTATAAAGCCCCCGTCACACTAAGCGAGATCGCTAGCGAGATCGCTGCTGAGTCGCAAGTTTTGTGACGCAACAGCAATCTCAGCAGCGATCTCGCTATGTTTGACACGTACTAGCGATCAGGCCCCTGCTGTGAGATTGCTGGTCGTGTCAGAAATGCCTGGACATTTCTTTGGTCGTTGAGATCCCGCTGGGTAGCATTCATCGGTGTGTTTGACACCTTTTACCAACGATCTCGCTAGCGACTCTGCACTGAGACACATAAGAGACACATCGTTACACAGGTCGCTACGGGTCGCCGATCGCTGCTGCGTCGTTGGGAAGATCTGACTGTTTGGCATCTCACCAGCGACCACATAGCGATGCAGCAACGATCCCTGCCAGGTCGTATCGTTGTCGGGATCGCTGCTGCGTTGCTGAGTGTGACAGTACCCTAATGGTTTTCACAGCCCCTACACAGTATGAAGGCCCTTCCTTAAATTCTTGTAAAACAGAGTGACCTACTCAAACTCAACCAAGGAAACTTACTTGACAATTGCATTACAGTATAATATATTGTATATGTTTTATTTTTGTTTATTGAGTCTATTCATTTAAAATGTGCATAGGTTTATATCTATATTATTCAAAACATGCTTCTAGATATCACAGGACTAGTGCTCAGATTTGTAGGTAAACTTATAAATATAATTTCACCAAACATTGATCTCCCCATGATGACTGATTCCTTAGTGGCTTGTTGACACTTTTTATACTCTTGTTATATGTTATGCCATTTTAAGAAACCCTAGCTTTTAAGAAAAATAGAATTGCTCTGGCCTCTTTCTATTCAACCTTACTTATTTGAAATGTGCTCTGCATTTGGAAGTTCCCTTATCTTTTTTCTTACTTGAATTTCAAGTTTGCTTAAAATGAAAAGAGACAGATCTCAAGACGAAAGGGCTTTGCATGAATTATGGACCTTGATGAGTAATATCAGAGGGAAAGGACGGGCTCCATGAAGTTATTGTAAAGAAGGAAGTTACATCGTGATTAACAAGACTAGAGACGTTAGTATTTAAAAGAAAAATGTGCTATAAAATTATTTTTGCTATAATTTCTCCTTATCAATAAACACCTAGCAACCGATGAAACAAAAACATACTTGTAAAGTGTCAATGGCATTGCCTCATGTTATGTATATTTATGTATGGTTTTACAGAGTGTCATCATTTTGTTTGATGTGAAACTGCTAGAAAAAATTACTATATATAGGTTGTAGTTCTGTAAAAATCATTTGTGGGAAAAATATTCTGTATTTCAGAAAAAAAGGTAAGGTTCTCCTGGGCACTAACTGATTTATACAGACAAAAAGTAAATTCTCGCCATATATCATAACCGTCTTGTTTCCTACCATGAAATATGCTTAATGTAATAATATAATTTGCACTAGGGAGATGACAGGAAAAACAGAATATATTTATGATATTAAAGGTGACAGTGTGCCATAAAATCCCATGACACAGTCCATACTATTATGTATCAAAATGTACAGTTCTGTGAAAGTTTTTTCCACATTCTGGATTTCCTATTGCTTTGCATGTTTGTCAAATTTAAATATTTCAGATCACCAAACAAATTTAAATATTAGACAAAGATAACACAAGTAAACACAAAATGCAGTTTTTAAATGAAGGTCCTTATTATTTAAGGGAAAAGAATCCAAACCTACAGGACCCTGTGTGAATAAGTGATTGTCCTCTAACCCTAATAACTGGTTGGGCCACCCTTGAAAACAACAACTGCGTTCAAGTGTTTGCGATAACTGGCAATGAGTCTTTTACAATGCTCCGGAGGAATTTTGGCCCACTAATCTTTGCAAAATTCAGCCTCATTGGAAGGTTTTTGAGCACGAACAGCCTTTTTAAGTCATACCACAGCATCTCAATCGGATTAAGGTCAGGACTAGGTCACTCCAAAGTCTTAGTTTTTTTTTTTTAAAACCATTCAGAGGTGGATTTGCTGGTGTGTTTTGGATCATTGTCCTGCTGCACAACCCAAGTACGCTTCAGCTTGAGGTCACAAACAGATGGCCAGACATTCTCCTTCAGGATTTTTTTGGTAGACAGCAGAATTCATGGTTCCATTTACCTAGGCAAGTCTTCCAGGTCCTTAAGCAGCAAAACAGCCCCAGTCCATCACACTACCATCACCATATTTTACTGTTGGTATGATGTTCCTTTTCTGAAATGCTGTGTTACTTGTATGCCAGATGAAATGGGGCATATACTTTCCAAAAAGTTGAAGTTTTGCCCATTATCTTTGTTTGTGGAGTCATGAACACTGACCTTAACTGAGGCAAGGAAGCCTGCAGTTCTTTGAATGTTTTTGTTAAGTCTTTTGTGACCTCTTGAATGAGTTTTGGCTGCACTTTTGGAATAATTCTGGTCGGCTGGCCACTCCCGGGAAGGTTAACCACTGTTCCATGTTATTGTCATTTGTGGATAATGGCTATCACTATGGTTCGCTGAAGTTCCAAAGCTTTAGAAATGGCTTTATAACCTTTTCCAGACAAATATATCTCAATTAATTTGTTTCTCATGTGTTCAATAATTTCTTTGGATCGCGGCATGATGTCTAGCTTTTGATGACCTTTTTGTCTACTTCACTTTGTCAGGCATGTACTATTTAAGTGATTTCCTGATTGAGAACAGGTGTAGCAGTAGTCAATCTTTGGTGTGGCTATGGAATTTGAACTCAGATTATCAAAAATGTGATAAACCAAAGTTAATTTATGTTTTAAGAAGGGGGGGGCAATCTTTTTTCACACAGGGCTCTGTAGGTTTGGATTTTTTTTTCAATTAATAATAAAAACTAGTGTTGAGCGAATTTGTTTGAAAATCCATCGCCAAACATAAATTCGGCATGAATACGGCACATTCAGATTTTCATGATCGGAAACACAAGCAAAATTTTATAAAATCGGAAACATTTGGTAAAAAGTGCAGAGAAATATTTGTGTTGTTACTAAAGTATTTTCAGCACATTGGCTATGATAATGGTGGTGTGTGATGAGCCTGGGGCACATGTTTGATGAGGGTAGGGGTTTGCAAAGCTCAGAGGAGCGGCGTGCTTATAGACAGTAATTTTGTGTGTACATTGCTGCCAGCCAATCAGGGCGCAGGAAACATCCACAATGTTCTGACACAACGGCTTGTCATTGGCTGCTGATATCACATGTTCCTCTCCATATAAAGAGTGGACATCTTGTTGTAGCACCATACTGACACTGTAATAGCGCAGAGAGGCTGCTTCTGATGTTGGCACTGTTTGCGGCTAGATTTTTGGAAGTTAGCTAGATGGTTGTTTATTAGTCAGATAGTTTAGCTAGCTAGCGTTCTGTGTGGCTGTAAAATCAACCTTCCAAAAGATTTTTAATTTTTTTTGTGTGCCACAGACAAAGACAGCAGGGCACATTTCATACAAGTGTTTTGAGCACTGCTTCTATTGTGCTCCATGTATGAGTAGAAAGTTCTAAATCTTATTTTTTCACTTGCTAAATGTGAAACATCATGCCATATCCCACTTTGTGATTTAGTGGTGTGGTGACATTGTTCTGTGATTTCAGCAGTTGTGCATGAAGAAATATTTTTGGAGGGCAGTTGCTAGCATGATTCACCCTGCTATATCTCATCTTTTTATTTAGTGGCGGTGAAATTCCACTGTCTGCTCATGTGGAAAAAAAAAATTCTGTTGCTAAGCATGATACAGCCAGCCATATACCACATTATAATTTTGTGGCAGTGAAATGAAGCTGTCTGCAGAGCTCATGCACACAAAAAATATATATTTTTGTCTGCTGCTAAATGTGATACAGCCCCTATATCCCCCGTTTTAATTTTCTGGTGGTGAAATTAAGCTGTGTGCAGACTTCACGCACATGAAAAAAAAATTTAGTTTTACAAACGTGATACAGCAGGCTAAATTTGATTTTGAAATTATTTGGAGCATAGGTTATACAGGCGTCACCCATGCTAAAAAAATGTGTTCAGTTACTAACGTTGTACAGTAGGGGAGATCTCACTTGATTGTAGCATCTAGTTTATTTTATATAGTCCTCATTCAACAAAAAATAAAACATTTCTTCGGTTTCTAACGTTCTTCTATGTTATACAGACCTCATCCAAAGGCCAAAAAATATTTATTCTGTTACTAACATCATACAGTAGGGGACATCTCACTTTGAAATTGTTTGTAGCATCTAGTCAATGGTATGCAGGCCTCATCCTCAGGCTCCCCCCCCCAAGAATTTGTCTGTTAATAACATCATACAGTAGGGGAGATTTCACGTTGAAATTGTGTGTACCGTCTAGTCTAATTTATACACTCCTTGAAATTGGGCCTATTTTTTAATCAGGCCTTCATCCAAGTCTCATGATCCACCGCCACTAGATCAAAAGAGTTTACGTGTTCTGTGCAGCTACAGCAAGTGTTGAATTATTAAAAAGGGTGGGTGGTTATGCTGTGCGTAAAATACTTGTTCTTAAAAAGGTGGAGGTGTACCCCACAGGGGAGAATGTTTGACAGCCTATACGCTAAGTGTATGGGCATTCCAAGTCTAGGAGACCCACTCCTAGAAATTGGGCCTATTTTTTAATCAGGCCTTCCTCCAAGTCTCATTATCCACAGCCACTAGATCAAAAGTGTTTACGCATTCCGTGCAGTTTCAGCCAGTGTCGAATTATTAACAAGGGTGGGTGGTTATACTGTGCATAAAACATTTGTTCTGAAAAGGTTGAGGTGTAACCCTCAGGGGAAATGTTTCACAGCCCATACACTAAACGTATGGGCATTCTAAGTCTAGGAGACCCGCTCCTAGAAATTGGGCCTATTTTTTAATCAGGCCTTCCTCAAAGTCTCATGATCCACTGCCACTAGATCAAGAGGGTTTACATGTTCCGTACAGCTACAGCCAGTGTCGAATTATTAACAAGGGTGGGTGGTTATGCTGTGAGTAAAATGCTTGTTCTGAAAACGGTTGAGGTATACCCCTCAGGGGAAAATGTTTGACAGCCCATACACTAAGTGTATGGGCATTTCAAGTCTAGGAGACCCGCTCCTAGAAATTGGGGCTATTTTTAGCTGGGCCTTCCTCCAAGTCTCATCATACACCGCCACTAGATCAAAAGGGTTTATGTGTTCCATGCAGCTACAGCCAGTGTCAAATTATTACCAAGGGTTGGTGGTTATGCTGTGCATAAAATACTTGTTCTGAAAACGTTTGAGGTGTACCCCACAAGGGAAATGTTTGCCAGCCCATACACTAAGTGTATGGGCATTCCAAGTCTAGGAAATTCGGAAAAATGTAGTCACAGAAGAGACATAAAAATTGTGAGGAGTCAAAATGATTCCATCGGTAGTTCTAGTGTTAATCAGGCCTTCCTCCAAGTCTCATCATCCGCCACCAGTAGATCAAAAGGGTTTACATGTTCCGTGCAGCTACAGCCAGTGTCGAATTATTAACAAGGGTGGGTGGTTATGCTGTGCGTAAAATGCTTGTTCTGAGAACGGTTGAGATGTACCCCACAGGGAAAATGTTTGACAGCCCATACACTTAGTGTATGGGCATTCCAAGTCTAGGAGACCCGCTCCAAGAAATTGGGCCTATTTTTTCATCAGGCCTTCCTCCAAGTCTCATCATCCACCGCCACTAGAGCAAAAGGGTTTGTGTTCTGTGCAGCTACAGCCAGTGTCGAATTATTAACATAGGTGTGTGGTTATGCTGTGCATAAAATACTTGTTCTGAAAACGGTGTACCCCACAGTGGAAAATGTTTGACAGCCCATACACTAAGTGTATGGGCATTCCAAGTCTAGGAGACCCGCTCCTAGAAATTGGGCCTATTTTTTAATCAAGCCTTCCTCCAAGTCTCATCATCCACCGCCACTAGATCACCAGCGTTAACGTGTTCCATGCTGTTACAGCCAGTGTCGAAATTCTAACAAGGGTTGTTTTTTTTTCTGGGCATTAAATACTTGTTATGGAAAAGGTTGAGATGTCCCCCACAGGGGGAAATGTTTGTCAGCCCAAAACACTTAGTTTATGGCCATTACAAGTCCCTCTCCTTTTTAATGGTACATTTTTTTGTTAAAAGGCCCTCCCACATGTTTCTTCCAAGGGGGGATTGGGTTTTTGGGGTGCATAGGACTTGGTAGCAGTGTAGGCCTTGCAGTCAATGCATAAGAAAACAGAATGGGAGTACAAAATGAATAATGTGAAGTGGATTTTCCGGTGGCCATCCAATACGTGGCTTGAAAAGCATATTGGGGTCCATGTAACTTTAGGGCAGGCCAGGCCCTGCATTCAATGCAACATTTTTTCTGGAAGCCCTCCTGTACCTCTCGTGAAAGGAGTATTGTGGTGCGTTGTAATTCTTGGCAGCCCATCCACTTACTGCATAGGCAATAACAGTTTAGGAGACCCACTGTTTATTAATGGCCCTTTAAGAAGATTAATGCCACCTGATGCCCCTGTAAAAATAGGCTCTGTGACTTTGAGTCCCTCCTTCATAAATGAAACAAGATGTGTCTGTTTGTGTCACACACCACATGGCTAGCTAGGGTTATTAAATGTTACAATATTTTCAAGTAAATGCATTTGTATTGGTTGAAAGCAATGTTAAATTTGAAAAATGCTTCAAAAACGCTGCGTCTGAACATAGCCCAAGTGGTGGAGGAACATTTTGGTCTGGGGTTAATTATTTTGCCTTATATACAAGTCATTAACCTGGAAAGGATGTACCTTTACATATTTCCCAGCAAAATCCATTTTGGTTTCATTTTGGTATATTTTTTGGTGCTCCGGTAAAAATGGCATGAAACTCTGACAACATTGTTTAAAGTTGTGTACTAGGAGTCAGAAATGCTTCCAGGTGCAATACCCATGATGTCCCCGTGTAATTTGAGCAGTGTTTCCATCATTTTCAGATGTTTTTAGACCTTAAAAGGACCCCCGGTGGAGATTGCGGTAAAAATGCTTGGGTCTCCCATAGACTTACATTTGCTCGTTGTTCTGTCCGAGTACTCGAGTATTTCAATTTGCTTGACCCGAGCAACGAGCACCCGACCATTTTAGTGCTCGCCCATCACTATTCCTAAGAGCACAGTGGCCTCTCTAATTCTTAAATGGAAGAAGTTTGGGGCCACCAGAAGTTTTCCTAGACATGGCCGTCCAGCCAAACTGAGCAACCGTGGGAGAAGAGCCTTGATGAGAGAGGTAAAGAAGAACCCCAAAATCACTGTGGCTGAGCCCCACAGATGCAGTAGAGAGATGGGAGAAAGTTCCACAAAGTCAACTATCACTGCAGCCCTCCACCAGTCGGGCATTTATGGCAGAGTGGCCCGATGGAAGCCTCTCCTCAGTGCCAGACATATGAAAGCCCGCATAGAGTTTGCTAAAAAACACATGAAAAACACACTCTTAAACTATGAGAAATAAGATTATCTGGTCTGATGACGAGACAAAGATAAAACTTTTTGGTGATAATTCTAAGCGGTATGTGTGGAGAAAACCAGACTCTGCTCATCACCTGCCCAATACAATCCCAACAGTGAAACATGGTGGTGGCAGGATCATGCTATGGGGACATTTTTCAGCTGCAAGAACAGGACGACTGGTTGCAATTGAAGGAAACATGAATGCAGCCAAGTACAGAGATATCCTGGATGAAAACCTCTTCCAGAGTGCTCTGGACCTCAGACTTGTCTTTAGGTTCACCTTCCAACAAGACAATGACCCTAAGCACACAGCTAAAATAACAAAGGAATGGCTTCAGAACAACTCTGTGACCATTCTTGACTGGCCCAGCCAGAGCCCTGACCTAAACTCAATTGAGCATCTCTGGAGAGACCTGTAAATGGCTGTCCACCAACATTCACCATCCAACCTGACGGAACTGGAGCAGATCTGCAAGGAATCTTTGGCAGAGGATCCCCCAATCCTGGTGTGAAAAACTTGTTACATCACTCCCAAAAATAACCTTGGCTGTTCTAGCTGAAAAGGTGCCTCTACTCAATACTGAGCAAAGGGTCTGAATACTTATGACCATGTGATATTTCAGTTTTTCTTTTTTAATAAATTTGCAAAAATTTCTACATTTCTGTTTTTTTTCAGTCAAGATAGGGTGCAGAGTGTACATTAATGAGAAAAAAATGAACTTTTTTGAATTTACCAAGTGGCTGCAATGAAACAAAGAGTGAAAAATTTAAAGGAGTCTGAATACTTTCCGTACCCACTGAATTCATTCATCTCTAAGGATAATATGACAATAGCTATTTTAAATGAAATATCAATAGATTTTTCTTTTTTTTGTAAGGGTAGATAATCTTCCTGTTACAAGAGCTGATCAATCTAAGATAGAAATTGGTATGATGCTTAGATTGGTGATCGAAAAGTGGTGAAAAGTTGAAAACTGATTCTTTATTTCACCAGAACACTTTTTAACATCTTTTCTTATTTTTTAATACATTTTTTAACTGCATTAGTATTGAAGTCTAATGCAGGGGAAGGATGAGGCACAGTGAACGCAATATTCACAGAGGGTGTTGCTTTTTAGTTAGTGTTTTATATCACCTAAATGCTGGATTCACAATTACTATTATGCCATCCAAATAACAACATATAAAAGTCTGCATCAGAAGGAACAGTACAAGATATCGCAGAAGAAATAAAACTACGTAATATCCTACAATGGTTGTTTTCTATTATTCTTTATTTTCTCATTTTCTTTCTCTTTATCATCACATAGATTATTTACAGGTGAATCTCACAAAATTAGAATATCAACAAAAAGTTAATTTATTTCAG
>VIAB01008629.1:6307-21571 GCA_009801035.1 Oophaga pumilio
AGGAATTTTTTTCCACAATGTGAAGCTTACTGTTTACCACTTGGGTTTTTTTGGCCTTCCTCTGGATCTACATGTTTGGGCAGGTTAGGATAGGATATGGGTTGAACTAGATGGACTTAAAGTCTTCCTTCAACCTTAATAACTATGTTACTATGTATTTGATGCATGACCCATGGTTGACTGCTGCTGTGTTGTTTGCAAATTTCTACTGTGGGTCAATTGATGCCACTTTTCATGGTGTCTGCCCCTAATTTTATCTGATTGGAAAGCTTTTTGTCACCCCTTATGGTGTTAGGTATATGTTTGGTTTTACCTACCATTGAATTTTATGGGGTCAGATACATTCATCAAACTGTTTGGCGAACATGTTCAGCGAACGTCTAAACATTCGGCAAATCAAACCGAACCTTGTAAGGTTCACTCATTTTTAATCTTGATACGCTATCAGTGAGGGTATTACTGGCTTTCTGAGGATTGTCCTGCGAAGCTGAATGCACTTAAGCATGCAAATCATCAAGATCTTCCGCTGGCAATTGTGGCGCCTCTGAGGGTCCAGTCGCCACAAAGGTACTGCACCTCACCAGAGGTGTGGTATCCCATCCTTCAAGTAAGATGGAGACACAACCTGGCTCTGACACAACACTACATCCATCACACACACTAGCAGCAGTTCCTCTCGCATGCCTGCTAGCTAGGAAAGGGTGTCAGATGGTGGGTGGAGCTGGTGGGTTAGAGCAGGAGAGTAGAGGGAAGTAAGAGTGAGTCTTCCCGTAGGGGAAGAAGGGGAAAGACGTGCATAGGCAACCTTCCCATAGGAAAGGCGGGAAGAGATAAAAACGTGCAGTAGGCTCCTAGTCTGGAGGAGCTGCTGACAGACAGAAAGACAGAAAGAAGCTCCCTGAAGGGGAAAGGGATTTCTCAGAGGCATGGCTGAGCAGAGGCTACCCATGGGGCTCGTTCCAGGCTGACGGACATCAGCTGGGAGAATCCAGGTCACAGAAGGGTCTCGGCCCCTAGCCTAGTGGAGTGTACAACAGGTCTCAGCTAGCAAGCCGACAGCTGTGACAACTTTAGGGGTCACAGCCAACAACCACAATCATCTTCTCGGGGAGGGCAGCTGTGTAGAATCAAGGAAATGCCTGGGTCATGTTGTCCGACAGGATTCGCAGCTGCTGGACTGGGACACTGTTTGTGTGGTGCTGAAAAGGAAGAGGAGTAGGAATCAGCACAGTGAGATGGCCAGGAAAGGCATATACTGATAGGGGCTCTGGACAGATGTTCTCCATCTACCTGGAAGGTTGGTTCCCTCACCTGGAGGACGTGGCACCAAGCGGGCATCTGTGTGCACCAGAACTGTGAGTAAAGCTTTGGAAACTGCATCTGACTGTGTCCTCCCAAGTTCTTCCTGCGGCATCCACTCCACACTGCTACATCTACCAGCATCATTCTCCTCTACAACCTACATTTGCCCTGGGACAGCAAGCTCTGCCTGTGGAGAGCTATTCCAACTCTGCTGCATCACACCACTAGTCCCAGAGGTTCTGCACCGCAGTGCTGGTCACCTTTGACCAGAAACCACAGGTGGCATCACGAACACTTTAGTACAAACAGTTCATAATTCCCTGTAAATATTTCCCCTTTTATTGGACGCCCAGGGCCACGGACTGGGTCACTGCTGCCATGACACATCCCTTTAACACACCGGCCAGGTACCGAGTAACAAACTTGCCTGGCGGGCAATCCACAATTCCTTGCGGATCTTGATATGCATGCTAAAGTACATTCATTGAGGCAGAACATTCCTTAGACAACCATTAATGACCTCACTGATAGCATGTTAAGGTGTGTAAGCACATGTATTTCTGTATGTGGCTTTCATATTTGATACTGAATATATCAAGATGATTTTAAAATTTTGTTTCCATGTTTTCATGATTAGCAGATATTAATAATAATAATAGATTGTAAACTTGCGAGCTTGTGTTATTCTGTAATGTTCGATATTGTCTGTACAAGTCCCTTTGTATCCAGCTATCATGGTATTATTGTGAGTTTCCCACAAGGAAAATCTGTGATAATATCTTGATAAGTGGACACAACATGGGTGTCTGCAAAGTACCTTTAAGATCCACCTTTTTTTCATGCAATTGTAAGGTGCCTGAGCAAGGTAGTCGTGGACGAGCTGCTGGTTCTGCATGTTCTGGCACCCTACAGACAAAATGTGTTCAAATTCCCGGTGTGTTGCTGTGTGTGGGTGCATCTCCTCCACTGGATCCAGGCTTTCATCTTCCAGAACCTTCACAGCAAACAATCCATTAGTTAAATTAGTTAAAATAGTCAAACTTTTACTTGGCAGCTCATGTTCATTACAATCAGGCATATAGGTTAAGGCCCAACGAGTTAGTCTTTCCCACAGGTACCGGATTTAACTTCAGCACCGTTCTCTGTATGGGTAGAGCATCCATCTTGCACTCCTCAGCACTAGGGATTCTTCTCCACTACAAGCAGTGCACCCAGATTCCATCACCCTTCTCCTACAAGAGTTTGAGTCCATCTTTCCCTGCAGCTTAGTGGGTCCAAAGGCCCTGATGTCCATCTCGAGGTTCCCAGGCTGGCAGATGGACTCCCACGGAAAGATTATTTGGCAACCAACTGCCCCGCGTAACAGGCCCACGCTGTCCCTAACAGCCTGTTGCCTGTGACTGTGCTGCTGTCACTTCACCACCCTTTCTCTCACCTAACTCAACACTTCCTGAACTTGGCACTAACTCTCAGCTCTCCCTCCTTAATTTGGGCCAGCCATTACAGTTAACCCTGTGTAGACTAAACTGCAGGCCCACATTGTTTTACTCTCAGATAACATACAGCAATATAAAATACATTTAACCACATTTAACCACTTGGGGTGTCATGGAGCAGAACATCATTTCCTCCACTCCTACACCATGGTTTAATAAATACTGCTCCAATACAGGGAGATATTATGTTTTAAGTTTGAGTCTCTGCAAGGAATATAAAGCTCTGCATCAGACAAATGAACATTTGATTTCTATAAAGATACTGCATATTAGTAAATTAATTAGCATACATTTAACCCTTTTTAAATAAAATTGATGCTCAAGAGTGGACATTTATGGATTATGGACAATGTATTTTGTCTGCAATAATGTACTCTTGTTAATTCATTGTAAGACAAAGTATTATTATCTACTAACAAATCTTTTTGCATAAAATAGGGTAAAGAAGAGATCAGATCTAATTGGTGCCTTTAAACTTGATCCTGTTTACCTTCAATATGATCAACAAGAATCAGGTGAGTAAATCAATCAATCATTAATTATTGCCAAAAACTTTATAATTTAGCAGCAATTTTATGCCTCTGAATATGAATATGCAGGTTTATCTAGTTACATAGTTAGTACAGATGAAAACAGACACATGTTTGTCAAGTTCAGTCAAAGGATGGGAAAAAATAACAATGGGGTTCTGTACATCCATAATGTATAATCATGTCAGCCCCAAAGAGCAGGATTTCCCCCAGATACTGAGTGTCAATCGAATATTTTCAATATTCATAACAAGAATGTTACACTTGTTCATAATTATTTATTTTCTTCTAAAAAAGCATTTAAGCCTTTTTGAAAACAACAGTGATTCTTGCTATGACCCGCTGCGGAGATAGGCTGTTGCTCAGGATAATAGTTCTCACAATAAAGGCCTGTCTCTTATAGAGATTGAACCTTTCTTTTTTGTGATTTTCGTCTTTTTTTGCACTTTTATACTTTCCTCTCCTTCTTCTAGAACCATTACTATTCTATCCTCAAAGAAGGTACATGAGAATTAACGTAATAATAAGTCATATGTGGGAAAGGGGCTAATCATTCAGCATTACTGAGATCCTCCATTCCCCTTGCCAGCTTTGTGACTGTCCTTTGTACGTTTTCTAACTTCAATGCATCTTTTTTCTGAACTTCTGCCTAGAAACTGAACTGTATATTTCAGGTGCGGTGGCACTAACTTCATAAAATCATAATTTTTCGTCCCTCTTCCGCAAGCCCATGCCTTTTTAATAGATGACAATATCATGCTGGCCCTAGAAGCTGCTGATTTACATTGCATGCTGTTATTTAATCTGTGATATACAAGTACAAGGACACATAGATTTACCAGTGATTCTCCTAGCTTTACTCACTCTAGAACATACAGTTAGGTCCATAAATATTTGGACAGAGACAACATTTATCTAATTTTGGTTCTAGACATTACCACAATGAATTTGAAACAAAACAAATCAGATGCAGTTGAAGTTCAGACTTTCAGCTTTCATTTGAGGGTATCCACATTAAAATTGGATGAAGGGTTTAGGAGTTTCAGCTCCTTAACATGTGCCACCCTGTTTTTAAAGGGACCAAAAGTAATTGGACAGATTAAATAATTGTAAATAAAATGTTCATTTCTAGTACTTGGTTGAAAACCCTTTGTTAGCAATGACTGCCTGAAGTCTTGAACTCAAGGACATCACCAGACACTGTGTTTCCTTCTTTTTGATGCTCTGCCAGGCCTTCACCGCGGTGGTTTTCAGTTGTTGTTTGTTTGTGGGCCTTTCTGTCTGAAGTTTAGTCTTTAACAAGTGAAATGCATGTTCAATTGGGTTGAGATCAGGTGACTGACTTGGCCATTCAAGAATATTCCACTTCTTTGCTTTACTAAAACTCCTGGGTTGCTTTGGCTTTATGTTTTGGGTCATTGTCCATCTGTAGTATGAAACGACGACCAATCAGTTTGGCTGCATTTGGCTGGATCTGAGCACACAGTATGGCTCTGAATACCTCAGAATTCATTCGGCTGTTTCTGTCCTGTGTCACATCATCAATAAACACTAGTGACCCAGTGCCACTGGCAGCCATGCATGCCCAAGCCATCACACTGCTTCCGCCATGTTTTACAGATGATGTGGTATGCTTTGGATCATGAGCTGTACCACGCCTTCGCCATACTTTTCTCTTTCCATCATTCTAGTAGAGGTTGATCTTGGTTTCATCTGTCCAAAGAATGTTCTTCCAGAACTGTGCTGGCTTTTTTAGATGTTTTTTAGCAAAGTCCAGCCTAGCCTTTTTATTCTTGATTCTTATGAGTGGCTTGCACCGTGCAGTGAACCCTCTGTATTTAATTTCATGCAGTCTTCTCTTTATGGTAGATTTGGATATTGATACGCCTACCTCCTGGAGAGTGTTGTTCACTTGGTTGGCTGTTGTGAAGGGGTTTCTCTTCACCATGGAGAGTATTCTGCGATCATCCACCACTGTTGTCTTCCGTGGGCGCCCAGGTCTTTTTGCATTGATGAGTTCACCAGTGCTTTCTTTCTTTCTCAGAATGTACCAAACTGTAGATTTTGCCACTCCTAAAGTTGTAGAAATTTCTCGGATGGTTTTTTTCTGTTTTTTGCAGCTTAAGGATAGCTTGTTTCACCTGCATGGAGAGCTCCTTTGACCGCATGTTTCCTTCACAGCTAAACCTTCCAAATGCAAACACCACACCTCAAATCAACACCAGCCCTTTTATCTGCTTAATTGAGAATGATATAATGAAGGGATTGCCCACACCTGTCCATGAAATAGCCTTGGAATCAATTGTCCAATTACTTTTGGTCCCTTTAAAAACACGGTGGCACAGGTTAAGGAGCTGAAACTCCTAAACCCTTCATCCAATTTTAATGTGGATACCCTCAAATGAAAGCTGAAAGTCTGAACTTCAACTGCATCTGATTTGTTTTGTTTCAAATTCATTGTGGTAATGTCTAGAACCAAAATTAGATAAATGTTGTCTCTGTCCAAATATTTATGGACCTAACTGTATATTCCCCTAGATTATTATAACTTTACATATCTCCACATTGGACCTCATCTACCATATGGAGGCCCAAACACGCAGTAACATATGAACATCTTTCATTGACTGCTCTATGCTAAATAGCTCCATCATTTGGAAAAATAGAAACAACTCTATTAATCCCAACTTCTATATCATTAATAAATATGTTGAATAATGAAGAATCCAGCACCGAATCTTGGGGTCACCACTTATAACCAGAGACCATTGAGAGTAGCAGTCATTCACTACAACTCTCTAGGTCTTTGAGCCAGTTTTCAATACAATTACAAACTTTATTTTTTAAGCCCATAGAATTTAATTTACTCATTAGGCATCTGTTTGGGACAGTGTCAAATGCCTTTGCAAAGTCCTAAAACACTATTGTAATAGCTACCTTTCTGCCAAGCTTCTGCTCACCTCTTCATAAAAACTTATCAGGTTGTTTTGATAACTTTAGTCCTTAGTAAAACCATCCTTGAATTAGTCCCTTACAAGCCCCTCAAACATTTTTTCCTCAATGGATGTTAAGTTTACTAGTCTCAAATTACCCAAGAAAGACCTAAAGCTTTGCTCCAGTCAGTTGGCAAAATACCAATCACCAGAGAATCTCTAAAAATTAAAGGGGCACATAAATAATTGAGTAAAATTCTACAAGAACTCTTCAATGCAGACCAGACAAGGTGCCTTGCTCACATTGATTTTTAACATGCACCATATCTACAGTCACGGCCAAAAGTTTTGAGACTGACACAAATTTTGTTTTTTACAAAGTTTGCTGCTTCAGTTTTTCTAGTGGCAATTTGCATTAACTCTAGATTATTATGAAGAGTGATCAGATTGAAATGCAAAAAATTGCAACGTCATTCCTTGCCATGAAAATTAACTCAATCACAAAAACCTTATGTCCATTGAATTTCAGCCCCGCTACAAAATGACCTTCTTACATTATTTCTGTGCTCTTCTTGTTAGCACAGGAGTAAGTGCTAAGGAGCAAAAGGCAGTTGATATCACTCTGCCATAGTGCTTGATTATTAATTGTAGACTGATTGCCTTTAAAGGGGGCAGGTGCTTTAAATGTTTGTCTTCTTTTACAAGAAACAAGTCCAGTCATCATTGCTTTGTATCAAAAGGGCTTTACATGCAAGAATATTGCTGATTGTAGGATTGCCCTTAAATCAAACAATTATTTAATCATCAAGAACTTCAAAGAGATGGGTATAATTTCTGTGAACAAGGCATTAGGACACCTAGATCCACCAGAGTTCACATCTGCAGTCACCTGATCCTCAAGTTTATGGCAAACGCAGCCCGATGGAGGTGACAACAACATAGGTTCCGGAGGCGCCACAATCTCCAGACCGCCGACCTTTGGAATGAGTTATGTACATGCATTACTGGGGGTAACTCCAGCTGGAAAGTCCCTTGGCTGAGAATGGCCGACACCTGATATGGCCCGATCACCCTAGAACTCTAGTTCTCTAGCACATTTCTACCTGATGTTTTTGGTGGACACCCACACGTACTCATTCACACACAGGTCTGGACCTGAACGCTTATTTCCACACATACGTTTGCCATAAGATGGTGAACTGTTTGAGGAGCCGACAACAGAGGCGTCTGCCTGTGTCACCAAACTCACCCCCCCACTACACACAGAGTGAACCACCATCCTCCCCTGACCCCCTCCTCCTAAGAGGACTCCGACACTCAGGGTTAACTTGTGGTGAGGGTTGAGTCTTGCCCCTACTCCCTGGCAGCACCTCTGCTGTCCCCATCAGAGAAGAAGGGGTAGGTTGCAGAAAGACGGCAGAGATCGTAGCTCCCTGGCAACAGTCCTTACATGACTGGTCCCAGCTGACTACTTCCCTGGACCGCCAACCTATGACCGGGTTGTGTTTTTTCAACCAAGGGAGGCCGAAAATGATGGGAGTTGGCATACCCTCCAAGATGTAGCACGACAGGGACTCTTCATGATGAGTCCCTATATGCAGGTGCATATCATCGAGGACTTGGGTCACCATCCCCTGGCTGAGTGGGACAGAGTCAATGGCCCGAATGCTTAGGGGTCTCGCTAGCATCCTACCCCTCAGACCATAGGTTTGAACAAAGCAAGCATACACTAAATTGACTCCCGCTCCACTGTTCACAAGCACCGGTATAATCTCAGTTACCCTGCCAACCACCACTTCAGCTAGAATGGTTCACTGAGATGAGAAGATGGAGGAAATATACACACCCTGGTCGTCTCCCTCCACACAACCAGGAGGACGTGACTTTTGAGATGGTGAAGGCCCTTTGGCGCGAGCTGGGCAGACATTGATGAAATGACCAGTCTGCCCATAGTAAAAACATGCCCCCATTCCACGGCAAACCGCAGCCAACCCCATTTGAGATGAAACTCCTTCTACCTGCATGGGATCGTCCATCTGCACTGGTGTGTCCTCCTCGCTAGAAAGTACAACATGGGGCAGATTTGGTGTATGCCTCTCCCTGAGGTGTCTATCTACCCGCATAGCTAGCGATATGGTGGCTTCCAACGACCTGGGAGCAGCGTACTGCACCAGAGTATCCTGCAGCCTAAGAGACATACCCTGACAAATTAGCTCCTAAGAGCAGGGTAAGTCCACTGTGTAACATGGGCCCATGTCCTGAACGCTGAGCAGTACTCCTCAGCCGGCTGTCCCCCCTGTTTGATCTTACGGAGACGAGACTCAGCCAGGGAGATGCCATCAGGATCCCCATACACTAGCACCAATGCCGCAAAAAATTCGTCCACCGACTGCAAAGATGATGAATCGGTCAGCAGGGAGAAGGCCCAGTATTGGGGATCACCCTTAAGAAGGGAGACTATGATTCCCACATGTTGTTCCTCACTCTCTGATGAATGAGGGCAAAGCCTGAAGTTCAGCTTGAAGGCTTCTTTAAATACCAAAAACTTATCTCTCCCTCCAGAGAACCGGTCAGGGAGAGATATCTTGGGTTCCGGTAGAGCCTGCAACTGAGCCGAGGCCCAGATCCTAGTCGACTGCTGAAGCTACTGCGTCACCTGACCCCAGAGTCCCTTCAGCTCATCAGTGAGGGTCTGGATCAGTTGGGAAAAGGCCTGCATTTGAGCCATGGCTCACCGGAAAAAATGTGATTGTTGGTGATAATGTCACGATGTGACATGACCCAAAGGGTGATCGGTCAGCGGACAGTACAACTCATAATCAACGGGATGGAAAATGTGAGAGGAAGGCCTTAACAATAGGGAATGAGGGATGGTCACCACCTGAGCTTAAACCTAAGCCTGTCCCTGCACTCCCCTAAATCCCTATGCGGGTCCTTCCCCCTGCCGCCGTCAGGATACCTCATCCCTAGTTGTCACCTATTACTGCCCTGTCTAGTGCACTGGCCAGCAAGGAGCACTAGCCTCAACTCTGCAGATAATAAACACAGGTGGAAGTGACAAACACCAGAGGGACAAGTTAAAAAAAACACCACACTTAGCTTATGTACACCACTGCTAAGCTCCACACCGCAGATAACAACAGAAACTGGACTCCAAACACCAGACGTGGCTGACACCAGGGAGCTGCTTCTGCTAGGCTGTTCTCCAGTCAGCTGATGCATCAGGAGACCTTTTAAAGGATGGTGGGAGTGGTCACCACCCACATCAGCTGACCCAGCAGCACTGCAGTAACAGCAGATTGCCAGCGGGGTAAAACCTGCCATTAACCCCCGATGGTCCAAAAGGAAAAAAGTTTTAAACTGAGTGGAACCAGAGCTGCCACAAATTCAAAAATGAATAGTGACATGAGCACTGACTTATTGATTAACATTGGTCAGAGTGCAATGTGATGTTTTCTCACATTGCACTCTGCGTTTTTATACATAAGTGGAAGCAAGGCCTAACAGTAGGTGTAAGCCATGTAAGGGTTTATTTATGTTGTCTATACTTTTTAACCAACAGGTTAAAAAGTTTTAGCATTTATTATTTGTATCACTATTATTATCTGTCAGCTGCTCTCAGTCATTGACCTGTAGTGCAGCCTTCAACCTGGGGAAATTGACCTTTTTAAAATTAAATGTTTTTCCCTCCTCTCCTGTTGTTTTTTTTTTTAAGTTCAAGCTAAATTAAATGATATTGTGGTCGCTGGTACCAAGTTTTTCATAAATAGTGACATTTCCAACAGGCTATGTATTGTTATAAATGATCAGATTCAACAGAGCATTACCTCTTGGTGGGACTTCCATGAACTGGTGCATGAACTAATCCTGTAGCAAATTGAAGAATTTCTTCCCCTTTGCGGAAGCAGAACTTTGATCCCGGTCAATATCTGAGTAGATAAAATCTCCAATTGTCAGTACTGTACCAGCCAATGACTTGATTAATAATAATAATAAAATTATGCAGGTAATCTTGCAATTCCTAAGCGTTGTTGGCAGAAATCTACAAAAACCAGGGAGTATACAGCCAAGATAAATAGAAATATTTACTGAAGAAATACAAACAAGATAAAAATACATAAAAAGAAGATGTCAGATAAATGGCTGAAGCTGCACGGGGAGCCCCAATGCCACAGTGACACCCACTAATGAGGCAAAAATAGGAAGACAAATAGTATTGGCAAATAAAGATACTATACAATCAATATAGCAGTAAACCTGCAAGAGAGCATGCCAAATGGCAAATTCCAAAGGAAATTCCAGAAAGAAACATGTTAGTTAACAGGAGAATCCAAAGACTCATTGTTACAGCGCCATGACCCGTCCTAGCTCTGGGATACTTACCTCACTCCTCAGCATGCCGGGGGTCTCTCCTCAGCTTCTGGCTTGATAGGTGCGTCGGTGAACCTATCTGCCAAGCACACGCACCCTGCGGCATCTCGTATCTTAGAGAAGTTTCTTTCCAGCCTCAAGAGGAGGGGATGTAAAAGGGGAGGTACTGTTATAGTGCTGTGCCTCCCCCAGCCCTGGGATACTTACCTCACTCCTCGTCGTGCCGCTGACTGCCAGAAGAGGTGCCTGCTGCCAGTTTGACCTGTCGGGATGTCACGGCCTCCATCTGTTACCATTGAGTTACCTTCTGCCAACTGGTCTTTCACGGATGTCTTCAGCAAGAAGGAGGCAGAGAGTCTTCCTCCACATCGGCCATATGATTGCCCGATTGAACTCATTCCTGGTTCGACCCCTCCTAGGGGCAGAATATACCCGCTCTCTCCAGCAAAGACCCAGGCCATGTTGAAATATATCCAGGAAAATCTGGCCAGAGGCTTTATCCGAAAGTCTTCCTCTCCCGAAGGCGTGGGGTTCTTCTTTGTCAAAAAGAAGGACGACTCCCTCTGACCCTGTATTGACTATAGAGGTTTGAATAACATCACGATCAAGAACAGGTATCCCATACCTCTAATTCTGGAGCTTTTTGATCATTTGAGGGAAGCAAGGATCTTCACCAAACTTGACCTTCGTGGTGCCTAGAACCTGAACCGTATCCGCACCGGGCACAAGTGGAAGACCGTGTTTAATACGCGGGATGGACATTACGAGTACCTGGTCATGCCCTTCGGCCTCTGCAACGCACCCGCAGTATTTCAGGAGTTTGTTAATGACATTTTTCGAGACCTCCTATGTTCCTGCGTTGTAGTTTACTTGGACGATATTTTCATCTTCTCTCTGGACCTGTCATCTCATTGGCGGGACGTTCGTCATGTGCTGTTACATTTAAGGGAAAACCGTCTGTATGCCAAGTTCGAGAAATGCGTATTTGAACAAACCTCTTTACCATTTTTGGGATACATTTTCTCGGACTTCGGCTTGAAGATGGATCCGGAGAAAGCATCAGCCATCCTCAACTGGCCACTACCTCTTGGAGTAAAAGCCATCCAACGGTTCCTTGGATTCGCAAACTATTACAGGCAGTTCATCAAGCATTTTTCTTTGCTATCTAAGCCTATCTCGGCTCTTGTCCGTAAGGGAGCTGACTCCCACGTCTGGTCTCTGGAGGCTAAAGATGCCTTTTTGTCTCTGAAGCAAGCCTTTGCAGCCGCCGATGTGCTTCATTGTCCTAAGACTAACAAGCCATTCATTCTAGAGGTGGATGCCTCCTCCACTGGAGCGGGAGCAGTGCTTCTCCAAAGTCCTCTTCTGGCCACTTACAGTAGTCACCTGCATTTTTTTTCTCCAAAGCATTTTCTTCTGCAGAACACAATTATTCCATCGGGGACAGAGAGCTATTGGCCATTAAATTGGCTCTTGAGGACTGGCGCCACCTTCTTGAGGGGGCAGTACATCCTTTCATAGTTTTCTCCAACCACAAGAATCTGTCCTACATCCGGTCGGCTCAAAGACTTAATCCCCGGCAGGCCAGGTGGTTCCTGTTTTTTTGCCCGCTTCGATTTTGAACTGCACTTTCAACCAGGCCATAAGAACATCTAGGCTGATGCCCTGTCCAGGTCTTTTCAGCCAGCTGATGTCAAGGAGGATCCTTCCCACATCATTGATCCCTCCAGGATTATCATGGTGACTCCCCTGGGTCTAGCTATTTTACCCCCGGGAGGCCGTTTGTTGCCGAGGATGACAGAAAGAAGGTGTTACTTTGGGGCCATTCATCCAAGTTTGCCGGTCATGTGAAGATAAAGAAGACTCTCTCTCATATCCCGCCACTATTGGTGGTCCTCTCTATGACAAGACATCTAGGATTTTATAGCTTCATGTCCCTCCTGCGCCAAGAACAAGATTACGAGGCAACTTCCCTCTGGTACGCTGCAGCCTCTCCCGCTATCTTTGGCCCCATGGCAAGATATAGCCATGGAGTTCATCACCAATCTTCCTCGCTCCTTTGGTTGTACGGTAATCTTGGTGGTTGTGGATCGCTTCTCTAAGATTGCCCACTTTATCGCTCTGCCAGGCTTGCCTTCTACCTCCGTACTGACCAAGACCTTTATTGCTCACATCTTCAGGATTCATGGATTCCCACAACGCATCGTGTCTGACAGAGGAGTTCAGTTTACTTCCCGATTTTGGAGGGCTCTCTGCAAGCTTATGAATGTGGCTTTGGATTTTTCTTTGGCCTATCACCCACAGACCAACGGTCAAGTGGAACGTACCAACCATATATCGACATCTTACCTTCGTCATTTTTCCAATACGCACCAGGACAATTGGGTCTGTCTTCTTCCTTGGGCCTAATTTGTCTATAACAATGTACCTAGCGACTCCTCCAACAAGTCTCCTTTTTTTATTGTCTCGGGACAACATCCTAATATGCCCCTGCTGGTTCTACCACTCTCGAGTGTACCAGCAGCTGACTCTTTGTCCGTGGAGTTCTCTAAAATTTGGGAGGAGACCAAAAGAGCTCTTGTCAAAGCAGGTGACAGGATGAAGAGACATGTTGACAACGGACCCACCTCCGTACCTTCCCAGTGACAAAGTTTGGCTTTCCTCCAAGTTGAACCAGCTTAAAATTCCTTCCTACAAGTTGGGTCCTCAATACATCGGTCCCTTCGAGATCTCGGGATGAATCAATGACGTGGCCTACAAGTTGAAGTTGCCTGCCTCGCTCCTTATTCCCAGCACCTTCCATGTCTTCCTCCTCAAACCTGTGGTGTTTAATCGCTATCATTCCTCTATCTGTTGCACTCCTTGTCCTGTTAGCCACTAGGACATTTTGGAGGTGAGGGATATACTCGCCATGAAAAAGGTGAGAGGGAGAACCTTCTTTTTGATTGATTGGAAAGGATTTGGTCCTGAGTAGAGGTTGTGGAAACTTCAGGAGAACATCACTGCATCTCGTATCTTAGAGAAGTTTCTTTTCAGCCTCAAGAGGAGGGGATTTAAAAGAGGAGGTACTGTTACAGTGCTGTGTTCCCCCCAGCCCTGGGATACTTACCTCACTCCTCAGCGTGCTGCTGACTGGGCCCCTCCGGGGCTCTCTCCTCATCTTCCGGCTTGGCAGGCACATCAGGGATCCCATCCACCGGGCACACGCACCTGGCTGCTTAGACTGCGGTCACGCGCTTCCCCCGTTCATTGTGTGCCTGACCCGGAAGTAACTCCTTCTGGGTGGCTGCAACAGGTATTTCAGGCTGCTTCCTGCTAGAGGAAGAGCCTGATTATTACTTTTGCATCTGTGCCAGTCACTGAGCGGGTGCTTTTCTATGTTCAGGTCCCAGTGTGTGCTCTGTATTCACCTGTATCTCAGCGTGCTTCCCAGTGCATGCTCTGCACTCTCCCGTATCTCAACGTGCTTCCCAGCATGCGCTCTGCACTCAACTGTATATCAGCGTGCTTCCCAATGCGCACTCGGCACTCTCCTGTATCTCAGCGTGCTTCCCAGTGTGTGCTCTGCACTCTCCTGTATCTCAGCGTGCTTCCCAGTATGCGCTCTGCACTCTCCTATATCTCAGCATGCTTTCCAATGCACACCCTGCACTCTACTGTATCTCAGCATGCTTCCCATTGCGTGCTCTGCACTCTCCTCTACCTCAGCGTGCATCCCAGTGTGCGCTCTGCACTCTCCTGTATCCAGCGCGCTTCCCAGTGTGCGCTCCTCGCTCTCCTGTATTGAGCATGCTCCCAGTACGCACTCGGCGCTCTCCTATACTCCGCGTGCTCCCCAGTTTCTTGTAGCCTTCTTAGTCTCCTTCGAGCCGGCCTCCTAGTACCAGCAGTCGCGGTACTTTACCCCCCTGGGTCTGCCCCTGACGCTCCCTCTATAGGGGGTGGTCCCATTAGGTCAGCTCGCTCAGGGTGGGTTGGTATCACGGCCCAGAGGGTCCACTCCAGGAGTCGTAATAGACGTAATAAGTTCCTTCAAGTTTATTACACTAAATCCATATATTAATATAACCAAGTGGTAGGTAAGACATAGAAGAGATAGAAGAATCCTAAATGGGAGTAAAGCTAAAATCTTGCACGAAATTACTACTCTGGAACCCTTATGTTAATAACTGACTGGTCAATAAAACATAGGCAGGATAGAAAAAATCCTAAGTGGGAGTAAAACCAAGACTTTCTCTGTCTTCTCGGCTCCTGTGCTGTCATTCTCTCATGCGAGAGGATTGGAGCACAGAGCACGGACACTCGGATCACACTGTGACAGAGTCTGATCCGAGAGTAATTGCATAATTGACCCCGATTCTCTAGCATGAGAGAATCGAGAACCTTGTGATACTGGCCTTATTAACTTAATAGCTGTCCTGTTGACATCTATTTTACCCCTAGATCAATCAGAATGCAAATAATTTGTGGATATAGGAACGGAGTGCTAATTATCCTGAATTTAATAAAAGTTATGCTGTTAGTTTACTGCAAGCAGTGATCTTTGGACCACTATTTGCTTTTAATTATTGCAATACTATAGGTGATCCATTCATTTTGTTAGCTAAAGCCATGACTATATCTAAAAACACA
>VIAB01008629.1:31270-42737 GCA_009801035.1 Oophaga pumilio
ATAAATGCAAGTTATATTGAAGAAATTTTACCACTAACGTGAAGAACAAAATGTTATGAGAAAACTATCTCAGAATCGCCAAAATCCGTTAAAGCGTTCCAGAGTTATAACCTCATAAAGAGACAGTGGTCAGAATTGTAAAAATTGGCCCGGTCATTAACGTGCAAACCACCCTTTGGGGTGAAGGGGTTAAAAACGGAATTGTCCATATCAGACAAATTAGTTTACCACCATGAAAGACTAGGGTCCTGATTCAATAAGATCAGTGTTGTACACACCAGTCTTGATGAAGAGTAATGCAGGAGTAAAGGGTATGCCACACTAAACGAGATCGCAAACGAGATCGCAAACGAGATCACTAAAACGTCACTATTTTGCGATCTCGTTAGCGACCTCGTTGTGTGTGGCATGTAGCAACGATGTGGCCCCTGCTGTGATGTCGCTGATCGTTCACTAGAGTTCTGGACCGTTTTTTGATCGTTGGCGTCCCACTGGTGAGCCTGAATCGCTGTGTTTGGCACCTTTTGCGAACGACGAGCGACCAAAACGCATGACTGTTTTGCGTCACGGAGTGGATCGCAATATCTGTAAGTTCTCTTTTGCGTCACAGAGAGGATCGCAGAAGTTGCAAAGCAGGCTAGCAGGACGCAGAGAGCAGGAGCGATGCTGGAAATTCCTATGAATCAGAAGCGCTCAGTACATGCTAATGACATCCTAACGACCGCCAAAGTTGTTAAAGAGATCGCTGACCGCTGATGAGTCGTTTATGAGATCTCCTGTTTGGCAGCTACTAGCGACCTAAAAGAGATCACACCAACGATTGCGTCGTTATCGTGATCGCTAACGAGATCGCTAAGTGTGGCAGTACCTTAAGTTGCACCTTATTCATTAAGAGGTGCACGACAGGTAATGAATTAATTGCAGTTTACAAGTGCCATGTGCCTCCGCCAGAGATATACTTTGGTATATTTCTGGCACAGGTAACTTTTCATGCGTTAGATGGGCGGGGATAGTCATGACTGCCCATTTTGGCACAAATATTTTTGCGGCTTATTAATGCGTTTACTCCAGAAAACTGCCCAAAACACCTAAATGAATCAGGGCCTCTCTCTCCCCACCATATTCATTTTTTAATACAACCCAATTGGCTCAACTTATTTTCATCAATCAAGAAAAGGAGAACAGTGGAGTAACGGATTATTTTTATAATAAATATATATGAAAGTTTATTCAGTCACAATGTAATACAAAATACAGAATACAAAATACAAAGGTGTCATGGGAAACATAGGATAAGTGCAGAAAAGGGGGGAGACAAAGTCCTGTGCGCACAAACAAAGCTACCTGTGTGGGCGCGAAAACGCACGTCGGGTCTTCACCCTCTGTTCTGGTACCTGTGCACAACCCCCCCTTCTTGGTAAGCCTCCCGTTTATGCCTTATTTGCTGTGATTTTTGTGAATTGGTACTTTTGCATGTATTTGCCTTAGTGCTTTTGGGCTGGCTTGCCTATTGTCCTTATGCAGACAGTCATATGTAGCGACTTATATTTTGACTAGTCATTACAGTGTGGGTTTGTGCGCACAAGACTTTGTCTCCCCCCTTTTCTGCACTTATCCTATGTTTCCCATGACACCTTTGTATTTTGTATTCTGTATTTTGTATTACATTGTGACTGAATAAACTTTCATATATATTTATTATAAAAATAATCCTTTTCTCCGCTGTTTTCCTTTTCTTGACTATGTATATGGAGTGGAAGTTTTACTATGATGGTGGTTTATTCTCTTTCTTCGCCATCTTTGTTTAATAGTTTATTGGGCATTTTTTGGTTTCTTATTTTCATCAATGCTTAGTCAGATATTACACTATGGGTCGATGTTAAGTCCTCACAATGTTAATGTGCACCTCACAACAGATTAACGCTGCGTGACCCACAGGCAGCATAAAACAGGCCCTGGCTTTGTTATTGCTACATGTATATTTTACTCTGAAACTCTGCAGAAACCATTCTTTAAAGAGTCGACTGGGAACCAAGCTTCTGGGATGGCAAGTCCAAGAGGCGGGTCCCTTTCAGTTTCTCCCAGATCTTATTTCCTAAGCTGATAGATCACTCCTTGTATTCATACTCGTATATTCATACTCTGATCACTCAAAGTTTAATACCACCCTGGCCTTACCAACTCACTTGACTGTAAAACAGTCCTTCTTTGTTTAGGTCACTCCACCAATGATTCCAACCCATCTCACAGCTTATTTTAGTTGATACAAATGTTTCTTGACTTAAATACCTTTGATATAATATCATTATATCATAAAATACCATTCCCAAGACCATAATTTACCCAATAAACCATGTCTTTCAAACTTCTACCCAAGAATAGGGTAAGCTATAAAATATTCAAATAAAATTACTTACTCCTTGAATCTCCTGCTACTTCAGCACTGCCACTCTTGTGGTCCTTGTGGGTTAAGCAATGATGACATTCCCTCACCTGTTTAATCACTGGCACATTGCACTCCTGAGGCCAATGTTTGCTTGCAGCATTCAGGAGACCGATAGATGCGCAATATCTCCGTAAAATTAGCTGTAACCATTGGAGTTGTATCATAGAAGTACCAGATTGTTCTAAGTATAAGTAATTGTTATTTATTTATTTCTAACATTCCCTACTCTAGGAATGATTATGTGAATTCTGTGAAAAAAAACCTTTAATGGTAAAATCCAATACAAAAAACTATAAAAATGTGTTTTGACAGCCAGAAAAAAATACTAATTTTTAATATTTATTAATCCTATTGTGACTTGTCTCTTTCAGGATTAGTGACAGACTACAGGGTAAGTAGTTTAATGCTTTCTTTCTTATCCATTGAAATAAGTACCTTATATTTCTGTATATGAACAAATAAAAGGAAGAACTGAAGAAAAGCTCAAAAGATGGCATGATGAAAAAGGTTAATACTTTATTAAACAAGCAGTTGGTGTGAACCGGACAAACAACTGGATAAAAGAAAGCGCATAAAAAGTACAGACAAAATAATTAAATCAAAGAAAATACCAAATTTGTGACAAAAAAATCTGGGGTGCATGCTCCTGAATGTACCATATTTTGCGAACTATAAGATGCACTGGACCATAAGACGCACTCCAAATTTTGGGGAGGAATTAGGAAAATGTTTTTAAAATAAAATGCTGGTTTGTCTTATAGTCCCATCTTACAGTGGCTTAACAAGGGGTCAGCGCCAGTGAAATGAGGTCACAGGATGCAGGGTTGCTGCTTCAGGAGGCCGGCTGCGGCAGTAGTGATGCTGAGGGCCCCAAGCTGGAAGGAGAGGGTGCACCGGCACTACGAGCACTGGGCTCTCCTAAGATGTCGGCGTTGAACAGAGTCCTCCTTCGCAAAGATTTCTCTGCTGTGAGCTACAGGAAAATGTCTGCCATAGGTGATGCATGCGCAGATTGAGATCATCGGGAAACTGCATCCTGTGACCCCTCTCCACTGCAGCCACCTCCAGCCGGTAAATTACCTTCAGATTATAAAACACACCTCCATTTTCTTCCCAAATTTGGTGGAAAAAGGTTTGTCTGATAATCTGAAAATTACGGTATATAATCCACATCTGCAATAGAGCTAATGTATGTTGTATATAAAAAAAAAAATAAAAAACATGTGAATATACAATATAGCTCTGTATAGTAGCCAATGTGAAAAACCTATTTCACAGAAGTGCAATAGGGTAAATGGCAAAGTGGAGACAAATATAAATATATATTGTCACTGTGGACATACATGAATAGGCTAGAAAGTAATTCTTAAGAAAAGGAAGAAAAGTCTTACATATATACCCCAAAGTGCACAGATAGATGACTAGTGAGATAGACAGATCATCTGGGCATTAAACCGGATGAGTATATACCTGGCATGAGGTCAGCAGCAGCGGCCAAACAATATGCCCACCCTAACGCGTGTTTCGGCATTGCATTCGTCACCCCCTAATATTGCTGTATGTGAGTATAATAAATTATTTTTTGCTATCTATTTAAAAATCTGGTTTGACAAGAGAAGTATGCGCTATTGAACCGTGGAATGAGCTATTTATTTCTAACAAATTTATCATACATAGCATTTAATACCATTCATACTTTAAGCAAAATGGGTGACATATTGTTGAATTGTAGAGGATCGGGAGAGGGGTTGGAAAAATAATGTGATACTCGCCTCATCACTCACCTTTCCCAACACAGCTGTCCATCTGTTCCTACACTCTGTCCAGCCTCTCCCCACCTTCCTTTGGCGCATGACGGCCTCTTCAGGCATCTTCATTTTGCACTAGGGCTTATTGCCTTGAGTAATCATCTGTCCTCTCGATGCACATTGTAACATCACAACGTGCATTTGTAAAAAGGCCAGGGTGGTAGATGTGTCAATGAGCTGTAGTGTTCCCACACCTTGTCGCCCCACAAATGAAGTATAGTGTCCGTTCTGCTTTATGGGCAGCATGCGCAACAGAACACTCACATTAATTGCCAGAGTCCCCTTTGCTTCTATCATCCCGAATTCAGATCCACGGGTCACACAAACAACTACGGATTCAATGTCCATTCTTAACAGTTCAACTTTACTTATTAACATGGTTTTCATTACAGATGCAGCACAGTGCGTGCATAGTGACATTCCTAGGGCTTTCTCTGTCTTCCTGGTCATCACTTCTCTTCCTGGACAATCCCTGTCCCGTCCTAGCAATCACTGCTCTACCTGGACAATTCCTGTCCCATCCTAGCAATCACTGCTCTTCCTGGACAATCCCTGTTACGTCCGTGACTTTAGGCCCACCAGCTTCCTTCCTTCCCCTTGTCTGATTTCAAAAGGAAAGGGTAAAAGGCTTGGCATCTCAGCTTCGTAGGCCCCGGATCCTCTTCGGAACGGTTCTGTTTAAGCTGATGACCGCCTGCATGCCACTCAGCCTAGGGCCCCCTTCTTGCCAAAGCAACCTTTTCCCCATGGCTATGAGACTGTCCTTGTTCACTGCTGCATGTCAACTCACTCTGTAACTCCTCCCAGCTGGAAAAACCCTAATGCTAAGTATGCTATTCTAACACTGCCATTCCCTATCTCTAGTATGCCCCCTCTATTCTCCTATGCTACTGCTACCTTCTATTCTATCCCTAATTCTGTACATAATACATATCAAGTACATTCACATTGCAGTAAACGAACACATTAACATTAATAAACGCTATGGAACCGCATGTAATACATGTGAACAATGTCCAAAAAGGGGGAGGAGCATGATGGCTTCCGTTACCTCCTTACACATTGACAGAGGCCTGCTCAGTGCCTCTGGTGGAATAGAATAAAGATGCTCCAAGAGGATGTTATGGGGGAGAAAGAAGGGAAGAAGAGGAGCATGGAGTACTAGACAATCAGCAGTGGTAGAACAAATGAGCAGTGTGGTATCAGTTTCTTTTTATGTACAACCTATGTTTATCATGCTCTTGGGTCTGGAAACACCCTGGAGCAGACTTGGGCAAAGTGTGGCCTGCAGGCGGCAATCAGCAATTAGTCAACTCTAGTGTAGCCCTCTGACTGTGACAGCCAAAGGGATGAATAATATTAACTAATAATAATAATTGTATTTCTATAGCGCCAACATATTCCGCAGCACTTTACATTATAGAGGGGACTTGCCTCTATAATTAATACAGTGGTGTCCCCCACCATGCAGTCAATCCCTTCCCAATGTCTCACTGATACCGATAGCTGCATTCTTGGGATGAAGATATTATGGAAACAATGATGGAACAGGAAGCTGTTAGCTCCCTCTACCATCATTGAGCCTGCATGTCTGAGAGTGCAGCAAGCATGATGATGTTTCTACATTGTGTTAGCTATGCCTCAATGCATAGCGTAGACTGAAACAGTGAGGGAATGGGATTAGGTAAATAGCTTGATTTTATTTTGTAATTGACAATACAACTGTGGGGACATAATACTGTGCAAGGGGGCTGTGTGGGGACATAATACTGTGCAAGGGGAGCTGTGTGGGGATATAACACTATGTAAGGGGCTTTGCAGGGATATAATACTGTGCAGGGGTGCTATGTGGGATCATAATACTGTGCAAAGGAGTTGTGCGGGAATATAATACTGTGCAACGGGGCTGGTTAGGGGCATAATACTGTGCAAGGGACCTTTGAGGAGATATATCACTGCACAAAGGGGGCTGTGTGGAGATATAATACTGTGCCAGGGAGCTGTGAGGGGATATATTACTATGCAAGGGGTCTGTGTGGAGACATTATACTGTATAGGGGAGTTGTGTGGGGAGATCATGCTGTGTAAGCGGGCTGTGTGGGGACATCATACTGTGTGAGGGCTCTGTGGTTACATACTGTGTGATAAAACATCATACTGTGTGAGGGGACATCATACTGTATGAGAGGGTTTGTGGACATCATACTGTGTAGGGGGCTTTATTAGGACATATTGAGTAGAGAGCTCTGTGAGAGCATTATATTGGGGAAGGATGCTGTTTGGAGACATCATACTTTATTCAGGGCTCTGTAGTGACATACTGTGTGAGGGGCATACTGTTTGAAGGACTATGTTTGAGGGGACATCATACTGCTTGAAGGGACATCAGATTGTGTGAGAACTGTGGGGGTATCACATTATGGTGGGAGCTGTAAATGAAGATACAATGGCTGAATAACAGGAACAGTATAATTTACTGTTTTTTTAAAAACTTTATAAAAAGCAGTACATTTTTATGGTGTTGATTAGCTGCTAGTGGTAAGAATACATGTTACAATAAGCCCTACCATAATATATATTAGCAGTAGCAACAGGCTTAATTCTGCTCAAAATTTAGTGATAAAAAATTATTTAAGACAATAATAAGCAGAATTAAGTTTGATCAGTTGGTTGTTTCTTCACAACAGTCTCCCATGTGGCCTCTTGGGAAAATTAATTGTCCACCACTGCCCCAATGCATATTAAGGACCATTTGATTGGCATTGAATAGCTTCAATACAAATGACATTTTCTTGACAAATAAAAATTTTTGACAGATTTGCTCATTAAATTTCCCTAAAGTTTTGCTTACTTTACTTCTATTATATAGTATTTTCTGTTCACTCAAACCTGAATTATGTACCTGTAATAAATCAAATAAAAAGTTAACAGTTATTAACTTATACTAATTTATTTTCATAGTGCAGGGCTCTCTTTCATGTTCTAGAATGTGACTTATTAAGTTGTTATTTAGGAAATGTAAGTATAAATAGCGATATTTCTAATTCTAACCCCTTAACGACTGCCTATACGCCTTTTAACTGTGGAAGTTAAGGGTACTTGTTCTTCAGCGCCGCTTTTTAACGGTGCTGAGAAATAAGGTTATAGCGCCCCCAGTGTCAGAAATTTTTCGGGTCGGTTTTTACCGACCCCAGTGTTGTGATCACCGTTATTCACGGAATAACAGTGACAGCAAAAAAAAGTCTGATGTCCCATTTAATTTCTCTCTCTTTTGATATGATCTAGCACATGAGAGGAGAGAGAAATGTGGTCCCCCGAGTTCCCCCGGTATCTCCGGTGTCCCTGGACCCTCCTGCATCCCCAGTCCTGTCCCCGGCCGTCGTCATCTTCCTCTGGGAAGAAAATGGCGGGCACACGAGCAGTGCGCCCACAGAGATCTGCCAGCTGGAACCCGGCAACAATAGATTTCTCCTATTGGTTCATTTTGATCACTGTGATAGACCCTATCACACCGATAGGGCACCAATGCTCAGGAAGGATATAATGGAACTAGAGCGAGTACAAAGGAGGGCAACAAAATTAATAAAGGGGGTGGGGAACTACAATACCCAGAGAGATTAGCAAAATTAGGATTATTTATTCTAGAAAACAGACGACTGAGGGGCGAACTAGTAACAATGTATAAGTATTTATGGGACAATACAAATATCTCTCCGAGAATCTGTTTATACCAAGGAAGGTGACGGTCACAAGGGGGCATTCTCTGCGTCTGGAGGAGAAAAGGTTTTTTTCACGAACATAGAAGAAGGTTCTTTACTGTTAGGGCAGTGAGAATCTGGATTCCTTGCCTGAGGAGGTGGTGATAGCAAACTCAGTCGTGGGGTTCAAGGCCTCGATGTCTTCCTGGAGCGTAACAATATTGTATCTTATAGTTATTAGGTTTTTTAAAAGGACGTAGATCTGGTTATTTATTCTGACGGAATATAGGCTGAACTGGATGGACAAATGTCTTTTTTAGGCCTTGCTAACTATGTTACTTGTTAACTATGTTACTATGTTGTAAATGTTATTTATTAACTATTTTGTGTGATATGACTGTCTGATTTAAAGGCACAAAAATTAAAAGTTTGAAAATTTCAAAATTTTCAAAATTTGTCAAGTTTAAGTTTTTTTCATAAATAAACGCAAGTCATATTAAATACATTTTACCACTAACATGAAGTACAATATGTCACGAAAAAAAAACTCAGAATCAGTAGGATCCATTGAAGTGTTCCAGAGCTATAACCTCATAAAGTGACAGTGGTCAGAATTGTGAAAATTGGCTTGGTCATTAAGTACCAACTTGGCTTTGTCACTACTTGGCTAAAGTTGTGAATATAGTGGTGCATATTTATCAACACTGCCAATACTTAGTGCAAGCTTAGACTAGATAGTCTCAACATGCCGCAGAATTATCTGTTTGAGTTTACACCACATACAACTTGGCTTACTTTGCGGTGTAAATTGGCACCAATACCAATGTCGAACTATGCCTTTTTCAGTGAAGTCACACCTCTTGTCAAACAAGGCAAAGATAGTGCCTGGGCAGCACAGTGGCTCAGTGGTTAGCACTGCAGCCTTGTAGCGCTGGGGTTCAAATACCACCAAGGACAACATCTGCAAGGAGTTTGTATGTTCTCCCTATGTTTGCGTGAGTTTCCTCTGGTTTCCTCCCACAGACCAAAGACATACTGATAGGGAATTTAGATTGTGAGCCCCATCGAGGACAGTGCCAATAATGTCTGTAAAGCGCTGTGGAATTAATGGCACTATATAAATGAGTAAAATAAATAAATAAAACACATAAATAGCATGGACCGTTTTGGCAACTTATTTCTATTGTACTTAGCTTGATATTGCACTCCCATCTTAGTATTCTTAGTTAAAACATGTTTTTTTTTTTGTTTTTTTTTAAGCACTGGCAGATTCCACTGGGGAGAAGGTTTCGCTCTTTAAAATTGTGGTTTGTCTTCAGGATGTATGGTGTAAAAGGACTTCAGGATTACATTCGAAAGGTAAAGAAATGTGAAATGAAAAGATGCCAGTTACAATATTTCCTTTAAATTGCTGAAATGGCGAGTGCCTGGTAGAAAGCTGCATCACAGTCACATAGAGCAGGGACACAATAAAATGACTGAGGTCCTTTTCTGAAACAAAATCCCTTTCAAACAGCTGGGCCTTGATATTGATGGCTTATCCTGAGAATACAACATCTGTTTTAAAAATGCTTAGAGCTCCTTTAATCTAACAATGAATAATCACATTTTTCTTCTACAAAAATATATATACAATATATAGTTGAATAGTTGCAGTGAATATTTCAAAAGGTCAACTTTTTCTTCAACAAAACGGTTGAAGAAAATCAGTATTTTGTTTTGATTAAACATGGAATGTCTCGAAAGTAGCCAAAACTGAAAATAGAGTACCAATATAGGTTCATTTTAATGCCACTGTACTTTCATGTGCCAAGTTGTTATTTTAAATGTTTCTATCAAAACAAATTTAACTTAGCTTGGATGTATTACAATATTTTTTTCTTAGGAGAAAAATAACTTTTATGTTTATTTTCAACTTTACATCCAATCCGTACAGTAAATTCTACTTTACTACTACTAATAAAGTGCAAATAAACAACAAATAAACATTTGTCAAGGCACGAAAATAAGGGTAAGGACCAGCAATGGAAGATGCGTCTATGGCTATCTGTTGCTCAAACAGACACTGTTCTTTTTTTAATATTTATGTAAGTGGGGGATGTTTGTTCATTTATTATTAAATCACGGATCCAGCAGTTTTTTATTATTTGAGTGCTGGAGTGGTGCTACTAATGTAAGTTCCCTGACCCTAGTATTATACTTACCAGCCTCTGTCTTCTGCTCGTCCCGGTTGCCTCAATTTTGTGTCCACAGCATCTGACTGACCGGAAGTCAGACGTAACAGTTGCAAGTTCTCAATACAAGTCTATGAGGGCCTTGTTCTGGCTTGCAGGCTTACATTAAGTAGTGACTTCCGGATCGCCCAGAAAACACTGAAGAGAACTACCGGAGACCGATTGGAGTGGAGTCAATAAGAAATGAAGTATGTTAACTATAGCGTCAGGGAGTTTAGACTAATGACACCACTTCAGAGGTAAAATTAAAAAAAAAATAATGCTGGAGTAATTCTTTAAATAAATAAAATGAATTCAGATTTAAAGGAACTTTTAAATTTTGGTTTAATTCTTACACACATTTTTTTTAGCTAGCTAATGATTTGTTTTTCATTTACAATCAATGTTTATGTGCTCTAATAGGGTATTTAGTTGTGATAGCAAAGGTTCCTTAGTTGTGTACCTCTTTTAACTAAGGGAAGAAATACTTCAGAGTCTGGAAGACTTGACCAGCCAGGTATTACATGGCAACTAGTGATGGGAGAGCACTAAAATGTTTGGTTGCTCGATGCTCGACTGGAGCAACAAGCCCAATGTTAGTCTATGGGAAGTTCAAGCATTTTTACGGCGCCTCCACCCCCACCCCCGAGGCGGTTTGCAGAGGGACTAGAAATTGCGGAAATCGATGGGAACAGTATGCAAATGCCATGAGAACAGCATGGGGAAAACCCCTGGAAACATTTCTGACTCCCAGGTCACTGCTGTGAGAAATGTTGTCAGAGTCTTACGCCACTTTTACAGACTCACAATAAAACATACAAAAACAAAACCAAAATGGATTTTCCTGGGAAATATGTTAAGGATCATCCTTTCCAGGGTAATGACTTGTATATAAGGCAAAATAAAAATCAAAAAAACAAAACAATGGGCTATGTTCGCATGTAGCGTTTTTGATGCGTTTTTCAACTTTAGCATTGCTTTCAACCAAGACAAATGCATTCACTGGGAAATGTCATTTTAACAGGGATATGTGTATTATATATGGTATAAAAACACTCAGTATGAAGCAAGCAAATCTCTCCCTAGCTCAGCAGCAACTCTCCCTACACTGCCTGATTCCGGAGCAGACTGTGACGAGCATGGCGGCGCCAGGTCTGATATAGACCTGATGACGATGTGCGACCAGCCAATCACTGTAATGCCACAACCAACATGGCTGAGGCATTACAGTGTGTGGCAGAAAATCCCTGCATGTTCACTGTGTAACGCAGCTGCAATGCAGGCTAGTGTGCTCAGGACAAG
>VIAB01008629.1:63025-73814 GCA_009801035.1 Oophaga pumilio
AGTGTCCACATGCCTACGTGTGTCTGACCCAGTGATATCTCTCCATCTTCTCCCACAGCGGGATATAGCAGCAGGCTGGGTGGAGCCCACAAGAGGTACAGTGGGGCTGCTGCTATTGGCTGGTTCTTCTACACTGGGCCCTGTTGCTGCAGCAGGTGGGTCAGGTACAGGTTGCGGTCCAGATGCTTGGTCAGGTCCTTGTGCTTGTAAATCTTGGGGAATGCTGCAGGGAGACTCAGAAGATGGGCCAGCCACCTCTTCACCTCCCCCAACCGGGTCAATAATGGCCTCTGAGTCGGAGCCAGTCTCCCTCTCAGTGAGGTTGGATTGGGTTCTGTGGGGAAATGAAAGGGGATTACAACATGTAGGAGGGGTGAGCCTAAACTGTATATGTGTTATGTGGTGTGATGTATGTACTTACGGTCTGAGATCCAGAATAGGTGCAAGAAAGCCCAGCCTGTCAAAGTAAACGTACTTTTGTTTTCTGGGTGCTGCTGACCCGCTCTTGCTCCTCTGCTGGCGTTCCCACCTGGATTGGTAGCGAATGCTTCTCCATCTTCTCATAACATCATCCACTGCAATGAGACATATAATGTAAGCAATTAGCTAGCTGCACAAAGCCAAATTCTTGCACATACACCTAATATAGTCATGGGGGCCTAGTAGTATGTAACTATAATAACATTTTTGCGCCCCCCCAAAAAAAAAACAATTTTGGGCCAAATTCTGCGCTATAAATCTGCTGTGACCGTTAATAAGTTTGTAAAAATATCAAGTAACTTACTGATTCGCTGCTGCTCCTCACGTGGGCTGTCGCCAAAGTGGGGAAACATTTGCCCACAGATGCGCCTCCATGCCGCCTCTTTCCTTGCGCGGTCCGCGTAATGCGCATCTCTTTGGTCCCATATTTCGGGCCTCTCCTGCACCAATACAATGAGCATCTCCACATTGATGAGGGTTGACATCATGGCCGACTCCGTGGAGGCGTTCTTCTGAGATGTCTGGCGCTCTTTTTGAGCTAATTTGCATGTTCCAGCTTCCTCCTGCATGTGTTGCACCATTTTCTGTGAGCTGCAGAAGTCTTGCGTATTTCTCGCAAGTCACATGTCTGGTCCGTGTGTAATCCGCTGTTTTCTCGCACCCATAGACTTTCATTGGCGTACAACGGGCGTAATACGCGTACAATCGCAGCATGCTGTGGGTGTCTGGCACTGTAAGATACGGCCTAGAAAAATACGCATGATCAGAGCTGGCCCATAGAGAAATATGGGTCCGTGTGTAATGCGTGGTTTTCACGCCTCTCACTCATCCGCATTCCTCCTTAGTGTAATGCCGGCCTAACAGTAAAAACATGGATCATTCATGTATACAATCAGCAACTTCTATAAAAAATGTGGTGACAAAATACCCCCCACAATATACCCAAGCGCATTACATAAAATCCCAGCGCACATCAACGACATACAGGTGTTTATTGCTAAATTAGAATATCATCACATCAAAAAGCTAATTTATTTCAGTATTTCAGTTCTTCAATACAAAAAGTGAAACTCATATATTATATAGAGTCATTACAAACAGAGTGATCTATTTCAAGTGTTTATTTCTGATAATATTGATGATTACGGATTACAGCCTATGAAAACTCAAAAGTCACTAGCTGTAAGCCATAATCATCAACATTAACATAAATAATCAGTCTTTTTGTAATGATTGTATATAATATTTCAGTTTCACTTTTTGTATTGAAGAACTGAAATAAATTAGCTTTTTGATGATATTCTACTTTTGTGAGAAGCACCTGTATATAATGAAAGTTGCCCTTTCACTAAGCATGAATATTGACCATTAAAAGGCCCATTTACACTCAATCATCTTAATAGTTTGCAGGTTTGTTAATATTCACAAATATTCAATATGATTGATCACACAGGTGAAGATCAAAACCATCAAGTACCATACTGTTAGGGTCTGCGGAACGCACCAAATATATGATGTCGAGAGGTGCGTTCGCAGCCCGGGGTCCACCGTGCAGGCGGAGCCTGCTGCTAGTAAAATGGCGCGAGAATCTAACTCTGTTATCCCGCAGAGTCGCCAAAATAAACGCCGTAACACGCTGCGGCAATATGTGCGAACTCTGTTAATCCACAGAGCCGCTAGAAGGAGTGCCGCAGCGCTATATGGCGATGTGTGCGAACTCACTTAACACAACTGAGTCTCAAAATAAACACGCTTGGGGCGCTGTCTAGCGTTGAAAGCGAACTCTGTTACGTCACAGAGCCGCTGAGACAAACTTCTGTGTCCTGTCAGGCACCCAGGTACACAGTTAACTGTTAAGCGAACATAGAACGTGATCATGTGCTAATGTCCTCGCGGGAGTCACCCGCAATCTATGGCGTCTGAACGCCAGGCCCTGAATACGGCAATCAAACTCCTCACCATAATCTAGGGCATCTAGGACACCGACCCTGACCAGCTAGCATACCAAACTCCTCACGATTAAGTCGGTATTCTAGGGGCTTATTTCAGCCGGGCCCTAACCACACACACGCATGACCACACTGGCGCATAGCATATAAAGATTGATACTAGCGCATGGCGGCCCAGCCATGCTACCCTTTTATAGCACCAGCTACAGGACCTGCCAGAAACAAGGACCAATGAAACTTGTTCCAGAACACCAGTAGTCACAGGACCTTCCTGGCGGACCAATAGGAGCTGCTGCAGTATGCTCAGAAGGGGAAAACAAGGACTTTGTCCAAAAGACGTCTGCTCGCCGCTAACCAGTACTGGCCACAATAGCAGAGCCAGGAGGAGCAGCAGTAATCCTCTGCACACTGTTAGACTGGGCGAGACGCTGGGACCAACATCTAAGCTGAGCAGGCTCCACTGTGGACGGAGATGAATGGAAGACTGCAGCGGGACTGGTTCGAGTCTCCCCCTGTGCAGCAGTGGGAATTCGAACCCCAACAAATACAGAGATAGACTAACACTACCAGATTGTTACCAAACAATAGCACCGTTTTACCATGCTGCCAACTTCAAAAATGTACCACACCTACCGAGTAAATGGCAAAAACAGCAATTTTTCAATATACCTCTTATGAAAAATATTCTTTATTCTCACAAAGAGAGGGATTTTCAATTCTATAGTTTACTAATCTTTGTCAATATTAACAGAAAGTGCTGCAGTCTACTAGAGGTGGTCAGTTTCCTAGGCAAAGAGTGTGCACTTCAAAGTTATTGTCTTTAGAGCTTGTAAGCGCTGCTCTGAGGCCAGCTGGATTGTGGATCCTGCCAGCCTCAATACCCGTTATAGGCTGAGTATTAGAAAGAGGAAAATTAGGCTATGATATTAAAAACCTTCATCCTTTATTGTAGTTTCATAAATAAATAAAGGTTATGATTAAGGACCCGATGTGGTCTGAAACGTTATAAGCAAGATGTTTTTATGAAACTACAATAAAGGATAAAGGTTTTTAATATTATAGCCTAATTTTCCATTTTGCTGGTGACTGGACTTCCCTCTGCTTGTGTATATGGTTCATTCACCTGCGAGTCGACTCAGGATCTCCATGTCCATGCACTTCACCTCACTTCCTCCGGAGTGACCTCAATTGGATGAATGTCTGGTGAGTTGAAATACTTTTTTCTCTGTTTTTTGCAGAGGTAAAGTTGTCCATGCTTGCAGCATGGGAGAGCTCACAGTTCTTACCAGTGGTGCAGCCATGCATCTGATCTGAACTGTCAATTTTCAGAATATGATAAGCCATGATAATGAGACAACCCCTATTCACAAAGTGTGCAAATATGACAGAATTCTGTAACCAAGAATTCTGTAACCTGTGACGTGTAGTTGTGGTGCTTGAATCCAGTGCCGGAATCCCGCTGTCACGGTTCCACTCCTCAGTGTGTCTGGGATGCAGTTACTTGTTGTGAATGGGTTTGAGATGAGTTCTGAGCAGAGGCTCCCTCTGGTGGTTACTAGCGGTGCTGGTCTGTGCAGTGAAGATTGTGAGGACTGGGAATCAGGTGTCACTGATTGGTCTTATTTAAGGGAGTCACCTTCCCATCAGGGTTGCCGGTGATCAATTGTTCTGGTCTGAATCCTTGTTTCCAGTTTCTCTTGTAGCCTGCTGTGTCGTGTCTGCATCTCCTGCTAACAGATAAGACATTTCCTTCTTTTTGTTTCTTTGCTGGAATTTTGCATTTTGTCCTGCACTTCTGTGGGGGCCTTCTGGGTCCCCTCGGGGGGCTTTTGCCCTCTCTGTTCAGTTCAGCCACTGATGTTTGTACATTTGCTTTTTCCAGTTTTTTCAGTGGCTGCTGTTTTGATTTTGTTACACCAGAGAGCTAATTTAGGTGGTAGAGGTCGTGTGATCTCAGGTCTTTTTTGAAATTAGTAGAGTTGGTGTTTTCAGGGTTTTTTGGGATTGCAGTGAGTGCCCTTCCTATCCTTTTCTATTTAGTTAGTTTGGGCCCCAACGTTTGCTCATACTATTTTCTGTCTGTGTTTGTATTTCGTCTTGTCTAATCGCCATTATATGTTTGGGGGCTTGCTATTATCTTTGGGGTTCTGCTCCGGGGCAGATAGCTTTCCTATTTCTATCTTTAGGTGTAGATAGTTTCTCAGGCTGTGACGAGGCGTCTAGGACCAACGTAGGAACGCTCCACGGCTGCCTCTAGTTGTGGTGGTTAGTCAGGGTACTGCAATCTCATAGATTCCAACTGCTCTGGTGTATAACCTTTTTGCCTGCACTCCTCAGCTACCGAATCATAACAGTTACTGACAGCTCGGCCGTCCAATCTGGTAAGGGGGTGCTGAAGCTCTCTGTACTTTGATTGACAGCTTGGCCATCCAATCTGGTACAGGCACGTGCTGAGCTGTCAGTGTGTTGATTGATGTGTGTTGTGAGGCGTCGGTTGTCTCCATGTGTTCATTATTCCTGTTAATGGCCATGCTTCTTAACTGAGCTGTGTCTCCCAAACTCTGCCAAATGTATATTCCTGTGCTTTGAGTTCGGTATGCTGGATCAATTACCTGACCTTGGACTCTGTTCTGACAGGCGGATGCCTGTTTAACCCCTTCAGCTCTGATACATTATCTTCCCGATACTCTGAACTCTTAACGATACCTGACTATGATTTTGTCTCTTCCTTCTGTTTATGACATACTCTTCTGGCTTCGGACCTTGGACTCCTTGACCACTCTGGCTCACGGCTTGGCCATGAAAAGTGACTAGTGTCACATCCGCACATGCGTCCTCTGCACTTCCCCAACAGTCTGTACCTCTTCCTTCTCTCTATGGCCCAGTTCTTGTGCACAGGTGCTGGTGCACAAGAATGCTGAATACACTGACCATAGAAAGAAGGAAGAGGTAAAGATTGTTCCGCGAGTGCAGGACGCATGTGCGGGATTCCGGAGCCACAAATGCACATCACAAATCAGTGTGACGTGCATGGGATGTGCGTGATAGTTTAACCCAGTGAAGAAAGGAGGCATGGATTTCTTCCAGGCGCTGGAGCCTAGAATAAATAATTGGCATAATTAAATAAAAGTCTATTTCTCCACATCTAGACAGCAACTATGAGGCATACAGGTAAGACTATACTAACATTTCTATTACCTGTATGCCCAATAGTAATAGCTGAAAAGTGTCTCAGGAGTGACAGATTCCCTTTAAATTGAGTGCAAACATAATAGATTTGCAGATTTTGCATAGTAAAGCAGCAGCAATAAATAAAAAAAGAGGATGGGGTTTTTAAAGCATTATCTTAATATAGAAAAATTGCAAAATCTACATGAAAATCAGAGTTAGGTGTGAAACTTTACATACATATTCCTTCTACCTGTGAAATGAATGTACTCTGCATGTGTTATCAGTGAATACCATGCTGTATAGATTATTTTCTGTTTATCTTGTGTATGTAGCCTTTATGCATGTAATTTGTATCACAGACATAACATTTTTTTCTCTGAAATATTTAGTGTTCTATTTGTTCTTGACTAGACCTCTATACTGTCAGTTTTTTTGCGTGGCTGTTTGACCACAAACATGATTCACCACATACAAAACAAGCAAAGAACAATTTTGACTCAAAACTTGGTATTTAGTCGTCAGATCGAAGGCCCTGAGCATAGAAATTATGGGGCTTCATAGCAAAAGTTCGAATTAGGCTGCGCCTTTCCCCCCAAAAAAAGTAAAGAAAAATAAATAATATTCAGCAAGGTCACAGAAGAAGAACATTTTTTCCAACTTTGCAGCAGTTTCATAGTAAGTTTCCTCATACTGAAGCACTAAATTCCCCTTTCATTGCCCCCATAAAGTATGAAGCCAATAAAATGCCACACAAACGCTGTATGATACCCCCACAGTGGATTCCTCTACATGCACAGTATGATGACCCTACTGTACCTCATCTCAATTCTGCCAGCAAGGTATGAGGAGCACAACACAGTATGATCCCCCAAATGTGACCCCCAACACAGCCCTCCATGCAGTATAATGAGCCTACATACGGTATAATGCACCACACCTCATCACACTGTATAATGCCCCTCATTAGCCCTCCAAACAGTATAATGCCCCCACTTAACCTCCCAAACATTATAATGGCTCCCATATAGCCATTTAAATATTATAATGGCCCTCAAACAGTCCTTCAAATATTATAATGGCCCTACATGACCCTCCAAATATTATAATAGGACCCGCAAAGCCCTCCATATAGAATAATCGGTCCACTAATCCTCTATATAGTATAATGTTCTTCACATAGTCCTCCATATAGTATAATGCCCTCCCCATAATCCTCCATATAGTATAATACACTCCCTATAGTACTCCCTACAGTATAATGCACTCTCCATAGTCAGTCATATAGAATAATGCACCCCCATAGTCATTCATATAGTATAGTGCAATCACCATACTGCTGCATATAGTATAATGCACCAAATAGTCCTCCTTACAGTATAATGAACTCACTATAGTCCTCCATATAGTATAATGCACTCTTCATAGTCCTCCATATAGTATAATGCACTCTCCATAGTGCCCCATATAGTATAATGCACCCCATAGTAGTGCATACAATATAATGCACTCCCCATAGTTCTCCATATAGTATATTGCACCCCATAGTCCTCCATGTAGTATAATGCATCCCACAGTTCTCCATATTGTATAATGCACCGAATAGTCCTCCATACAGTATAATGCACTCCCCATAGTGCTCCATATTGTATAATGCTTATAGTACTGTATAATGCGATCATACCCATAGTTATCCACTGGGCCGGCATCAGCACCCAGTGCACCTGGGCAAGTGCTGGGGCCCTAAGCAGGTGGAGGGTCCCACTTACCATTGGGACACCAGCATGCTATATGGCCCGGTGCCAGTGCCCGTGAGTGGGCCTTTCCTGCTTGCTCAGGACCCCGGTACTTACAATACTTATCTCTCCCGATTCTGTGCTGCGGTGTAATCCATGTCTTCTAACACTGTGGCTTTCAGGTTAGTGGGCGCAATGACATCACAACTGTGCCCCCTCTGTTCTGAACAGTCACAGCGCAGAGAGACAGGAGACAGTGATGCTGAGTAGTCCGAACCAGCAAGGAGAGGTAAGTGTTTCATTTTTTTGTAATGTTTGGAGCATTGGGGCCCGTCATATACTGGTGTATTATATGGGGCTGATTATATATGGAGCAATATATGAGGCCCATCATATACTGTATGGAGCAGTATATGTGGCTCATTATACCAGTGGCTCAGTGGTTAGCACTGCAGCCTAGCAACGCTGGAGTCATGGGTTGAAAACCCACCAAGGACAACATTTGCAGGGAGTTTGTATGTTCTCCCCGTGTTTGCATGGGTTTCCTCCGAGTACTCCAGTTTCCTCCCACATTCCAAAGACATACTGATAAGGAATTTAGATTGTGAGCCCCAACGGGGACAGTGATGATAATGTGTGCAAAACTGTAAAGTGCTGTGGAATATGTTGGCGCTATATAAATAGAGATTATTATTATAAAGAAAATATTATGGAGCATTATGTGGGGCTCATTATACTATTTTGAGCATTATATGGGGCTCATTATACTGTATGGAGCAATATATGGGGCTCATTATTCTTTATAGAACATTATATAGGGCTCATTATACTGTATGGAGCATTATGTGGGGCCCATTAAACAGTATGGATAAATATATTGGGCTTATTATACTGTATGGAGCAAAATATATGGATCTCATTATTCTGTATGGAGAAATACATGGGCTCATTATTTTGTATGGAGAAATATATGGGGCTCATTATACTGTATGTAGCACTAAGTGTGGCTCATTATACTGTATGGAGCAATATATTGGGTCCATTATACTGTATGGAGCAATATATGAGGCTCTGTATTCTGCATGGAGCAATATATGAAGTCCATTTTTTGTATGAAGCAATATATGTGGCTCATTAACCCAAGGGTGGTTTGCACGTTAATGACCAGGCCAATTTTTACAATTCTGACCACTGTCCCTTTATGAGGTAATAACTCTGGAACGCTTCCATAGATCCTGGCGATTCTGACAATGTTTTCTCAAGACATATTGTACTTCATTATAGTGGTAAAAATTCTTTGATATAACGCGTTTATTTGTGAAAAAAATGAAAATTTGGTGAAAATTTTGAAAATTTCGCAATTTTTCCAATTTGAATTTTCATGCCCATAAATCACAGAGATATGGCACACAAAATACTTAATAAGTAACATTTCCCACATGTCTACTTTACATCAGCACAATTTTGGAACCAAAAATTTTTTTGGGTTACAAAGTTATAAGGGTTAAAAGTTGGCCAGCGATTTCTCATTTTTACAACACCATTTTTTTGGGGGAACCACATCACATTTGAAGTCACTTTGAGGGGTCTATATAATAGAAAATCCCCAAAAGTGATGCAATTCTAAAAACTGCACCCCTCAAGGTGCTCAAACCACATTCAAGAAGTTTATTAACCCTACAGGTGCTTCACAGGAATTTTTTGAATGTTTAAAAAAAATGAACATATAACTTTTTTTCACAAAAAAAATTATTTCAGGTCCAATTTTTATATTTTCCCAAGGGTAACAGGATAAATTGGACTCCAAAAGTTATTGTGCAATTTGTCCTGAGTACGCTGATACCCCATATGTGGGGGAAAACACTGTTTTGGCGCACGGAAGGGAAGGAGCGCCATTTGATTTTTTCAACATAAAATTGGCTGGAATTGAGATTGGATGCCATGTCGCTTTTGCAGATTTCTTGATGTGCCTAAGCAGTGGAAACCCCACAATTCTAGTGCCAACGTTAACTCCAACACACCCCTAACCCTAATCCCAACCCTAACCCAAGACCTAACCCTAACGCTAACCCTAACCCTAATGGGAAAATGGAAATAAATACATTTATTTAAATTTTATTATTTTTCCCTAACTAAGGAGGTGATAAAGGGGGTTTGATTTAATATTTATAACGGGTTTTTATGATTGGCAGCTGTCACACGCTAAAAGTTTTTGCATCACCACATTTTGAGAGCTATAATTTTTCCATATTTTGGCCCACAGAGTCATGTGAGATCTTATTTTTTGCGGGACAAGTTGACATTTCTATTGACACCATTTTCTAGCACATGACATTTTTTGATCGCTTTTTATTACGATTTTTGTGAGGCAGAATGAACAAAAGCAAGCAATTCAGGAATTTCTTTTGGGGGGCCTTAAACAGTTCCACGTGTGGTAAAATTGATAAAGCGTTATTTTCTTCGGGTCAGTACGATTACAGCAATACCTTATTTATGTCTTTTTTTATGTTTTGGCGCTTTTATACAATAAAAACAATTTTATATAAAAAATAATTCTTTTTGCATCGCTTTTTTCTGCCAGCTATAACTTTTTCATTTTTTTGCTGATGATGCTGTATGGCGGCTCGTTTTTTGCAGGACAAGATGACGTTTTCAGTGGTATCATGTTTATTTATATCCATCTTTTTGATTGCGTGTTATTCCACTTTTTGTTCGGCGGTATGATTATAAAGCATTGTTTTTTTGCCTTTTTTTTAACCCCTTTCTTCCATTTGACGTACTATTCTGTCCATGTGACCTGGGACTTAATTCCTAAGGACGGAATAGTACGTCATGCCCTTTAATGCGACATCACAACTTAAGTTGCGGTGATCGCAATAAAATTCCGACACCATCTTAGCTGTAGGAAGATGGTGTCGACATCCCGGGCAGTATCCTCCCCCATCCAGCCTCCCGAGCACTGTGATTGGCTGTTCAATCCAGAACAGCCAATCACAGGCTTTCTCATTGTTTCAGCCAATTAGATTGGCTAAAACAGTGAGATCCTAGGCTAGGATCGAGTATCAATATACTCGATCCTAGGTCGGTGCCTGGCAACGCCAGTCATTGACCAACCACCCCCGGATTGGCGCGATCGACATCGACATCGACGATCACATTGATCGCAGGACACAGCCGCTGGTGACCTGGCTGGTGACCTGGCTGTGACCTGCCTAGGATCGGAGCTGTGAGCTCCGATCCTAGGGATGTTGCCAGAGTAACCAGGAAAGCTCTGATTGGTGGGATCGATGTTATGATCGATCCCACCATTGACAGGTCACAGCAGCGATATGACAGCTCTGTGACTTGTCTCACCTGGCTGTGACCTGTGTGTGACTGCTCTGCAGAGGTCCTCACACTTGCTGAGGATTCTTGCAGAGCGGTCACACTGCCAGATCTCCTCCTGTGCTGGGCCTT
>VIAB01008632.1:22711-46916 GCA_009801035.1 Oophaga pumilio
TGATCCCTAAAACCATAGAATTCAAAGTGGGTGTGCTCAGTTCTTCTCGTAATTCTGTGTTTACTTTTTAGATTGCTGCTATGAATACAGCAGTATTCACCATGAACTGTAAAATGATGATAATTGCAATCACAATTCTGCAGAAGCATAACATTTTTGTCATCACAAAAGCATCTTATTTTTACTGACTTCCAGGAATTTCTGGATGATTGCCAATGGGGGTCCCAGTTGTGTGACTCCTAGCAATCAAACATTTTTCATCTATCCAGTGGAGAGGTGATAAGTTGTAATTCTCGAAACATTCTTTTAAGATAATAGAACTATTTAACATAATAGAATTATGTGCATTTTTCCCGTGGTTTCTTGTCTGTCTTGCATCCATGATTGGCATTACCAAGGTAGAAGGCAATTAACTTTTCTGGCACCTGGTTGTGTAATGCATCCATTTCTATTTAAAGGTTTGGTGAGTTGATGATGGGAGAAGTTAAATGCAGATCAATAAAAAGGGCATCGAAAGTTGGGAAACTCACTTGACTCGAGACATAAACTATGACTTGATGCTGAAGGCTACCATAGTGCAATGGGGCCAAATTTCAAGTTTAGTTATGGGACTCCATGGTCACTTATCATGCATCGAATCCTGCAACAAGACATATTTCTATTTAGTCTATTTTATTTTCTTAATTTTATTCAGTAGGATTCTTTAGAATTGTCGCACGTGTGACTTTACCCTCTGTGTGCAAACACTGAATACAGAGTTTTTTCATTATTAGCTTTTGTATACTCTGCACTTGAAAAACATCAATGATTTCCTAACCCTCGTGTTCTTGTAAATATATTATACCTTTTTGAACAGCAAGTTGTAAAATTTTTTGATATAATGAGTTAAGCTTTCAAGTACATTTTCTTTTTAACCCCCTTGTCGACATTAAATGTACTGGTACATCCGATGTCGGGTCCCTGTGTACGGCCGGTGTCACACTTGCAAGTGTGATGCGAGAACCTTGTACAAGTCTCTCGCATCAACAGCCGGCACTGCCGCCGGCACGCGGACCAGAGCGTGCGGCTGCATAGAAATTCATGCAGCCGCCTGCCCTGCCTTCTAGCTACTGGCTAACACAGTACAAAGATACCCATCTTTCCTGTATCAGTTATAGGCTAGGGAGCTGTTCACATGTCTGTGTTTTTTGCGGGCCATGTGTCAGTGCAAAAATTATGGAGAAATGTACGATTTTTATCGTCAGTACTGCTGAAAAGTACCAAGACAAGTCTATGGATCCTTGAAAATCATGGATAACTGGATCACTGATAACACTCGCATCCAAACCACCGACAGTTCTACCATTTTTCTTTTTTTTTTGCGTTAAGTGACAAACTCTGACGTCTGAATGAGGCCTTACATTGTATGTTAAACTGAATACTGTCATTCAAAACTGCATCTCGTCTCGCAAAAAAAATAAGCCCTTGAAAGTGTGTCGACATAAAAATGATAAACTTATGGCATTAGGAAGAACGGAAGGAAAAAAAAGAAGGCGTAAAAAAACAGAAAATTGCACAGGTGGGAAGGGGTTAATAGGATTTTTAATGGGGTGTAACATTTCAAATCATTGTCTTGCTTTCTTTCTCATCAGAGAAAACCTTGAGGAAAACAGATTGTTATCCCTTCTGATACAAACAAGAAAGGCAGCATTCATCTGCCACCATGTGCTCTTATCAAATGATTGAGCTCTAAAGAGCAGATGATAATTGTATGTCTGCTAAGTACAGTAGATTTTATTATGTCAAGAAGAAAGGAACTGTCAAGCAAAGGAGGTGCGTACAATCTGGTTTTACATGATTCAATGATTTTGAAATTGCGAAATAAAACTCAAAAGACTTTAAGTAAATTAGTAATTCAATGAAAATATAAAATTAAAAGACTGAAGATTTAACTTTATTTTCCCTTGAATATTCAATTTTCCCTCTTTCATATTGTCTTACAGTAGGTATTAGGGTGCACAAAACCTCTATACAGAGAAGTTTGAAAGGGCGTTTCTCCGGTACAGCTTTTACATGCAGTATGTGACTACCTATGACATTAAAGATCTAGTTCCATCAGGGTTATCCCCTATCCAAAGATAATTATTAACTTTTGAATCAGTAGGGCGCCGAATACTTTGACTCCCACTGATCCTGAGAGCACGGTTCTGAAATGCCACATCGGAATGCAGAGGAGGCCGTACAATACCGCTGCTCCATTCATTCTTGAAAGGGCTTCTGGAGATAACTGAGTAGAGCACACAGGTATGCTATATTGAATAAATAAGGAAGTAGCACAAATGCACAAGTGCTTTACTCAGAGCCCCATTCTAGGGATTAGTGGAGGTCCCAACAATGAGATAACTTTAATGATTGTAATAACCCTTAAAAAAATGTGTAGTCTCTATTGACTTGCTTTCTTGCATCCAAAGAGTAGCTGCTGGCCGGTGAAGCGATCTGGTTGAGGATAGTCAACTAGCCAGGTAAAAACCAGAGCAGGAAAATACAATGGAGGAGTCAGAAGCAGAAATGTTTGGTAGGCAGAAGGTTAAAGGGGGGATATTCCCATCTCCAAGATCCTATCCCAATATGTAGTAGGTGCAATGATAATAATTTTAGCAAAAAGCTCCAATGAGAAATGTAACATGCTTTTTCTGATTCGCTATGTCTCTTTCTTCATGTATGGGCATTGCAGGACTTTAGGCATCCATGGTTACAACCACTAGCAACTAGCTAACTAACTGTCACTATGACAGTGGTCTCAACTATGGATACCCAACCATATTACATTTCATATTGGAGATATTTGCTAATATTATTATTATTATTACACCAACTACATAGTGCGATAGGATGTGGGAGATGGGAATACTATTTAAGTCAATCCTAGGCCCCGCAACTGTGCAATCCCTAACGACAAACATAATTTTATACGACTTGCTATCTTTTCAGGGAAATACATTTGGTGTATTTTTTTTATATGAAAAAGTAGAAGGTAAACATGAAAGCATGAGTATGAACTGGTTGCCTCAGTTTATTAAGTAGAAGGAGAAGACTTTTACTGGAAGACTCTATTAGGCTGTGGTTCCACGGTCCGGAACCACAGCGCATTTGACGGAGCAGAAATTCCGCTCCGTCCTAAGCCCCGCCCCCTTTTTGACGCGCGCTCATTCCGGATGTGTTCCGGACACCTCCGGAACACATGCGGAATGATCGCAGGGCTACATAGCCCTGTGTTATTTCTGTTGCGGCGACACACAGCGTCAAACACGCAGCAATTCCGGACTGTTTCCTGATAGTGGAAACATACCCTAAGGCACTGGACGGTGGCACCATTATTTATGCAGTACTTTTTCGCTGGCATTTTCAGAGCCATTTCTGTCTGACACTGTGTGGGGGGCAGTATTAGACAGGTACAATGTATCTGGGGCACTCTATGGCACACTTTGTTTAAGAAAGTTCTTTCTCGTATGTTTTGATTGTTTATTAACACTTCATTAACTTTTCTTGAAAAATTAACATAATAAAATGGCCACGTCTAGATATGTGTAAAACAGCAGTAGAATAGCTCCCATTCCTTTCCCCATCCAATTATATAGAAATAACTATAGGTGATACATGCCAAAACAATATTAGGGAAATATTAGGATGCCTGATATTTTAAAAAATAATTTCCAAGCGGTGACTACCGTGCACATGCTGCTGCAAATAGAAGTGTTGGAATATGCTTGTTGTTCATCAAGTAAGTCCTGAGAGTATATACAGGTAAAAAAGAGAAGAAATAAGAAGTCTGGTAGTTGAACTCATGTGGTGGTATATGGAGGTAGAAAATAGGAACACCGTTTCTTTAAATCCTTGGTTGGTTTATTATTATGCGGCATAAACCAACAAGAGGGGAAAATAAACTCAGCATTTCCCGCTAAAAACAACAAAGAAAAGCAAAAACTCAAAACAAAAACACAGTCCATACGTATGCGGGTAGTACACCATTCTGGAGCAACACAGGTTCAGTCTTTCCTCTACAAGACACAAAACCACTGGAGACTTCTCACTCCAGTCTTGCTGAACCCAGACTGTCTGTAAAGCACATTTATTTAAACCCCAGACCATGGGACTCTTTCCATCATGTGACTGACCGCATGATCATTACATCACGCATGTCCTGGCAGCTCTGCAGGTGGAGATAAAGTGGACCTCCTCCCACCCACTCTATGAAGGTCCACATGAAACCAGCCCATTATGCAACTTTAACTTAACCCTCACTACACGTAGTGTGCTGGAGGTAAATACTCTGGTTTCATATCACTGACGCCATTAAGCGCAGTGACATATATCTCCCCTCTATTACCAGTGATTTTGTCACATATCCCCCCCTTTGTCCAAAGCCGGGGGTTTTGGCACCTTCACTCACTTAGCAAGGGAGTCTCGACAGGGCATCTGCGTTCCCGTGCAACTTTCTGGCCTATGCTCAATGTGAAACGTGAAATCTTGGAGACCTAAATGGGGTCCTGACACCAGCACTCCATTTATGGTCATGGGAAATGACTATGGCCCATCTCTGGGCTGATGGTCAACACTGCAAGCGGGATAAGCAAAATATGAGCAGCACCTGCCTAGGCTGCAAACCATCTGCTCAGATTACAAAGGACAATTGGCTGCTATGTGTCCAGGACCGTGACAACGCCAACAGGTCAGGTCTTTACGAGCGATCTTTTGCAACCCCTCAACGGCTCCTTGGGACCTCAGACTTCCCCTGCTGGTGGCTCTGCTACCCCTCTTTTGGAACTCGGACTTCCGCTGGGTACCCCAGTATAGAGATGCACCACCCCCGAGCTTCCTTAGGGACCTCTCGACCACCTGCTATCTTTCTACTAGGCCGACAAGGTCATCCACATTCCAAGATCCCCACTGGGCAACCCATGCCTGTATCAGCCTTGGAAGGGAGAGGATAAACCTGTCCATTACAACCCGCTCCATCATCTGCGCTGGGGTGGAGGACTCCAGGTGCAACCATTTCTGCACCAGATGCAGCAAGTTGAACATTTGGGAGCGAGGAGGTTTATCACCGCAATATGCCAAGTGATGAACTTTTTGTGCTCGGACAGACATAATTACTCCTGAGCGTGCCAATATCTCAGTTTTTAGTTTGGCATATTCCAGGGCATCTTGTAAGGCCAGGTCATAATAAGTCTTCTGATGCTCTGCTCACTGGTTAGATATGGGGACAGCACCTCCGCCCACTGGTCTGGTGGCAGTCTCTTGCACTGCTAATAACTCAAAAACAGTCAGAAATTCCTCTATATCATCACCTGGGGTCATTTTCATATCACTGACACCATTAAGCGCAGTGACATATATCTCTCCTCTATTACCTTACCAGTGACTTTGTCCCAGAAGACAAAAGAAGGAAGGACATGGAAGAAAAAAATGTCTGAAATCACGGGTGAATGTCTAATTAGAATCCAAAGCCTCCATGACCTCAGTGAATATTTTACACCAGAAATCAATATATGGGTAGTGCACCAGTTGCGTGGAATACTCTGTAATGCAAAATCTAAGTGGCCCTATGGTCTGTGAGGCAATCATGCAGCGATGTATTGGAAGCAGAGTAACTTTCAAAGAGTTGGCCATTCTATCTCCCATGATCTAGGCCAGCAACAGGTATCAAGTAAGCATGGTAGGATAGCAGCAAAACTAAAGACTTAAAACAGGATCACAAGAGGCAGAGGTAGTTGGAGCAGGACCGGACAAGGATGTAACATTTATCTGCTTATATTAATCTTAATATTATATTTTCCCAAATTCTTGTTCATAGACCAATACGTACTGTCATATTAAATAAAAATATACACAAAAATAAAAACATATGCAAACTATAAATTGCAAGACACAAACAACACAACAAATACTATAGAAATGAGGGATTCAATAACATGCAGGCATGAAGTGAAGCTAATTCATATTGACGCCCTAAAACTGTTGCATTTAATAATGTAACAATTGTGAAACGCAATATTGACAGTTTATATTTTCTATCATATTCTGTAATATTCTACTGTATTTTCTTCTTATTTTGGAAAGATCAAAACAGCATATGTGTCTGAACACAATTCCCATAGACCATAAAGGTCAAAATGAAATCTCAAGCTGCGCTCAAGAAAGCTGCAGATAAATCTGGTGTAGACCTAATGCCCCATGGAGTCTGATTGTAATAAATCCAGCATGCTAAATTACCAATGACAGCTGCTGTTAATCGAAGTTTTACTCCTTTGGCGCGATGAGACCTAAAATGGCTAGATTGTGTCATGTTATATTCCGAGCTACAGATCTCATTAATAAATCCATATATCCTCCTGGTGCATTTCAGCTTTATTATGTATCTATTTCATTCATTAGCATTTGAATAATATTTTCAGCTGTAAGATGGATCTACAATTATTCCCTGCTGTAATAATCTTGTTTCTTTTATAAGGATATTGGAAAGTGTCAAAGAGGTACTCCACAGTAGAGTAGAAATGGCTGAGCATGTCACTAAAATGCGGGCCTCACCTTCCAGACTGTCAAATCCAGGGACAAATTTACCTATAGACACTGAAGGCTGCAAGGCTCAAATTTGTATTAGGCAAGTGATAATCTCTGGAGCAGTAAGATGAATGAAGTGGCAACCCAACAGGGATGAAATGTAAGCACAATCACAACAGGACAGATGATGGAGCACACCTAACATAGGACTGGGAGTCTTAATCCCAAGACACAGGTGTGTGTATGTCAATAGGTCTTACATAGGTCTGTAGAGATGATGCAGTTGATCCACTCAAGCAATCCATAAAACCTGACGTGGAGCACAGCAGAGGGCAGTGGACCCAGGGGAAGAAAATAGAGCCCGAGATATCCGGGACAGGTGTATAACACCCCTTTAAATAATGGCATTTTGATGTTGTGAAGTATATCTGAAAATGTAAATGTGTATAGATAGTGCAGTTGCTCTTGGGCATATAATGTTAGGATCACACATTTTTACCATTTCTGTATTTTTCTGTACGTGCAGAGTTATTTCTTCTACAGATTCCCTTGCAACCCAGGATAAATGTTACCCGAGATATGAATCTGCACCTTTTTCAAGAATGCAACTTTTAGACATACCAATATCCTACAAATTACTCTTTTTGCCAAAATAATTGTAATAGATTATCAATAATCTTAATTACATGTTTGTACAAAATGACTAACTTTATTATTACAAAGAAAATTACACAAACAATTCCTTACCTCCCCAAAAAAATGGTTAAAAATATTCCATTAAAAACCCATTAGGGAAGCTTGATAACATGACACAATACAACAATAGCATAATATATCACAATAAACTAATACATAAATCAGTGGATATAAAATACAAGGAACGATACAAAAATCAATATTCACATTATGAATACACTGTCAGATCAAATAACTTTAACCTCTATAACAATACATCTTCTTTAGAAAGCATAAATCATGGACTCATGGAACTATTAAATATGATACCAACCAATTACCAAAAAATATATTAAAATGGGCAGAAAATTAATTATACAAAAACTAATTACATAATATGAATCCAGCTCACCATATGACATATCTCTTGCTTGTTCATTGCCTGGAGAATGCCGTGTCAAAGCGTGGAAGCAATCAGAGAGGAAGAACAAGGATCGAGTAACCTCACATGACAGGCGGCATCAACGCGTTTCGAGTAACCTCGCACCCTTAATCACTAGAATCACGTTGCTGCCGCCTGTTATGTGAAGAAACCTGGTTGTATCCCCCACTTTGTATCCATGTGAATAAAGACTGTTCACAGTTTGTTGAGCTGTATCCTTGTTCTTTCTCTTTAAAAACTAATTACACCAAAACTAATCATTATATAAACATTAAGACCATATGATTATATTATATATTAAATGAGTAATAAAGACTTTAGATATAATACCCATCAAATCCCATAATGAAGGTCTGCATGAAACCCACTGCACTGTACCCTGTAGCATGTTTCGCATATTGCTTCATCAGGGGAACTGATTTTCATCTTATAAAGACAACCATAGATCTCCGAAAGGACTATGAACTGATAAGAATAATTTACTTTTACACAGAATTTCTTTATACCAGGGTTTTTTTTCTGGCAAATGCCATTTGGATATTCATACCATCCTTCGGGAGCCGTACAAATCGCTCTTTAACTCCGCTCACAAAGTACGTTCTGATGCTGGCACTGAAAACAAGACGTAATCTATCATTGCACATGCCTCAGTGTTCACTAGTGAACGCTGCATGCCCGTGCTCACTGAAAAAAAAAGAAACTAAAGGGCCGGTGGCCGTCAAAACACAGCTGCCGGTCCAAGCATTGCGGTCCCCAGGAATCTACCCGGGAGCTGGATAAAAGGTTATCGCAGGCAGTAAACGTCCCGTGGACCTGAGGTTCCCCACTTGTGCTTTATACCTTTATATTTGCCTTGTCAACTATATAGATATGTGGCTGCAGAACTTAAAATGTTGGCTCAGTGGATAGCACTGCAGCCTTGCAGCGCTAGAGTCCTGGGTTCAAATCCCACCAAGGACAACATCTGCAAGGAGTTTGTATGTTCTCCTCGTGTTTGCGTGGGTTTCCTCCGGGTACTCCGGTTTCCTCCCACACTCCAAAAACATACTGATAGGGAATCTAGATTGTGAGCCCCATCGGGGACAGCGACAATAATGTGTGCAAACTGTAAAGCGCTGCGGAATATGTTAGCGCTATATAAAGATTATTACTATAAGAGCTAAAGCATAAAACCTACCAATACATCTAAATTTCAAGAATTAAATGTGTTGCCTTAAATGCTACGATCATGCAATGAGATGCTAATATCAAATATAATTTATGGGGGCACTTTCCTTTTTACATTAGTAGGATTAACTTTGATGCTTATTCAGTAATAATTTTGGAGCTGCCTTTTTTTTTCTTCCATTTGTTTTGTGTTTATTCTAAGTTCAGACTGAGTAATATGCAATAATAGAAAACATCTGGATGGGTCAAAAAACTGTAAATGTTCTTGGATGTTTTAAGATTTAGTAACTCCCCCACCATCTCCCCCTCATTGTATCTGAGATCCAAGTTCTGTGACAATCTGGAACTCTTTGAGTCTTTACTCCCTGTGACAGGCTCAAGCTGTGAGAAGCTTGGCCTCATCATGACAACCACTTCTGTTATCTTTTTTTTTGGGAACACTTCCCACACACAGGCAGAGAGGCTAAGCTCCTCCGCAGAGACAAAGGCTGTGAACTGACCGCAGAAAGAATATGACACAATATTATACCATGTCGTTGTCATCATTCTGCACATTTTTCTATACAAATCTTTCTACTATTTCTATACACACAATTCTAATTTTATGTTTAGCACAAAGTTCTCCTAAAAGGGGAATAGATGTATTAATTCAAATTAGAAGGGAGATGAACAAGTTAAAAAAAATGCCAAAAACGTAAAGCCTAAAAATACACATAGAATAACATCACAATGATTATTTGTAAAGTCTGGCTTAGATCTATCCTAAATTTCACCACATCCCCTTTCATAAATTCACCAAATAATGACAAATCAATGCTCTCTGTGACAATGATATCAAGTAAATAATGGACACAATATCATTGATTCATTTTTTTTAGCTAAAGACAAATCAGTTGTAAAAGAAGGAAAATATTTTTTTAAAAATTTGTATTCTCAACTGAGCTGCATCAAAAGCACCCGCCATGAAACCTCAATGTATATTGAGATGATGCGAATGCATTGAGTTTTTTGCCATGACTTTTAAAAATTGTGCCCAAAATGGTGCATTTTTACAGCAATTTCAGAAAATCACAGCAAAAAAAACAAACAAAAGAAGCATGATTGCAGAAGACACCTTTAGTTAGTTGTTTGCATTTTACGAATGAAAGCTCTTGGGTTCTTTGAATGATAATAACTTGTCCCGTGGTTGCTTGGATATTTCCCACTCTAGGTGCACTTCATTTCTCTTTTCCTTTCCAGGATTTCCAAATACCCATGGTTGCCTGTTTCCCAGTGACTCCAATTCCCAGGGTTTTGCAATTGTCCATGGAGTCTAATTTCAAACAGATTGTTTTGTAGCATTGGTGAATTGTTCTCCGTTCATCTGCTTTCTATTTCTATTTTGGAAAAATAAAACCTCATTTGTAGAACCTGTATACATTTAGATTTATGAATGAAAATTATACTTTTTCGACACTCGTACATTATTTTCTGATTTTTCATTAAACGCGTAACTTCACACTTTGGCATCCCAATGCAAAATCAGTAATGGTCCCCCATCCCTATTTCTACAGGCCATACTGTATATAATACTGGGTTTTCCTGTGTGGCGAGGATCCATTGGGATACAGCAGCAATAAAATAGTTCACATTAATATATTTACTATATATCCCTGGCAATGTACACTGATGTGCACAATGGCTTTCCCATGCTGTGTGAGTGATCTTTTTGCCTATTATTTACTGATTTTTCTATCTTCACACAATAGGCTAAGAGAGACCCAAGTGACCAGAGTATAATTGAATAAAAGTGGCATGGAGCTAAAATACCTTCTTGAATCCATAACAATTGTTAGCAAAAAGCCTTATTTTCTGTAGTGTCTATCTGGTAAGTCAGCAGAAAAAAGTAACATTCAAGACATTTTTCTCTTCCCATTTTTCTCTATTTCACTGTAAGATAGAAGATGAGCAAAGTAAGATAAACACAAGACTTTTTGTACAGTACAACAGAGAGAAAACGGAAAAGATAATTTGGATAAGAATTATTATCACATCAATGTAATTTAATATTAACATTAACATTTAATGCTGTGCAGGCAGGAAGAACAAGATGTGTTTTCCAAGGTCAACAATGAAATCTAACAATAAATCACAGAATTTAGCAGAAATGTGGCAGTGGCACTATCTAACAAAACACAGCCTATTTATAATATAATAACCAAAAGTGCTAATTAATGCAGTATGAACTGCTTTCCCACCTCATAGGAAAATATACACAGCTTTTTAGAGAATGTGAGATAAGAAGGTGAAGCTTGTTAGCAAAAATAATGAACTAATTATGGAGCGCCAGGACCTGTAGCAGGAGCGTAGCAACAGTGAGTGGAGAGGAGAAATCGCACCTTGACCCTGGTATATAACGGTCAATTTAATGCTAATGCAAAAGTATATGTCATGCGTTTGACCCCTTGAGCCTGTGCTTTGTGATCGGCTTCTTTGTCCGCTCAGCCACAGCAGATACACCTTTTCTCTGGGTGTTTTATTTCTGTTATCATTGCTTCAGTCTTTCAGGGTTAGGGCTCATACTCACTGGCGAGAAATACAGACGAGTGCAATCCTATAAAAAATCGGATTGCACTCATACCTATGTTATTCAATAGGTGACATCTCATTTGCGATTTTTTTTCTCAGCCGAAATCGGACTGAGAAAAACATCGCTGCATGCTGCGATTTGCTGTGATTCTCGGATGAAACTCGCCAATACAAGTCAATGGGTGCGAGAAAAAAATTGGACAGCACTTGCACCATGCGAGTGCTGTCCAATTTTTATGCACCTGTGTCCTTTGAAAAGCAGGCAATTCATCACCGGCTATACAGTAAAATCACACTGGCATGTTTAATAAAGAATGGAAAGAATATACACATAGATATATTTATAGTTCATTACAGAACCCGACATGAAATGACACATGGTTTACATACAGTAAACCATTTCATTTCATTTAGTTTGCTATATGGTTTTGACTAATAATTAGATTAGTGTATGTGTGCAAAATTTTGGAAATGTAGGTGTTAATTTAACGTGTAAATTCGTTGTAAAAAAAATTGTGGTCTCCCGCTGTATTTTCTCCGCCAGAGAAGGAAAGCTAGTGAGTGAGGACAGATATTAATATCCTTGAGAGGGACCATTGTTTTTGGCCACCCCATCTGCCCCCAGCCATTCCAGAAAAGGCACATCTATTATTAGATGCGCCATTTCTGGCACTTAGCCCCTCTATTCCCATTGCCTTTAGCGGTGGCTACTGGGTTAATAAGGGGTTAATGTCACCTTACCATTGAAAGGTGACATTAATCCGGGTTAATAATGGAGAGTTGTCAATTAGATCATCAGCACTGCAGGAATATTGTCAAACAGTAAGATCTGCTTCCCATAATGCACTTGGCCTCCACCAGTGGCCTAGAGTTTGGCACCATGACACGCTCTTAACCACCACTTAGTAAAGTATTTTTTACCTCTTGGCCAAACATCACTTATCTTGGCCTTACTAAAAGACGGGGTTGGGAGATTCTCAACCTTTCACGAACATTAATACATTGCATGTAATTTGGCAGCAACAAGCAGCCATAACCATATCACTGCCATAGCTTGGACTATTACTGCAGGTATGCTTATACTGCTGAGCAGGACCAGGTTACTACTAGGTAAAACCAGATGCTAGCTTTATCAAACTCTTCACTACAGCTCAGTTATGTGCTCCCTTCTCCTATTGTATTGATTGATTTGTTGGGCATAGTATTATATCTTGATCCTTCTCTTCACATTTTTACTTTAAACATTGTTAAGCTCCTTCCTTAAGCCCCTGTCACACTAAGCGAGATCGCTAGCGAGATCGCTGCTGAGTCATACGTTTTGTGACACAACAGCGACCTCAGCAGCAATCTCGCTATGTTTGACACGTACCAGCGATCAGGCCCCTGCTGTGAGATCGCTGGTCATGTCGGAAATGCCTGGACCTTTCTTTGGTCGTTGAGATCCCGCTGGGTAGCATGCATCGGTGTGTTTGACACCTTTTACCAACGATCTCGCTAGCGACTCAGCACTGAGACACATAGGAGACACATCGTTACACAGGTCGCTACGGGTCGCCGATCGTTGCTGCGTCGTTGGGAAGATCTGACTGTTTGGCATCTCACCATCGACCACAAAGCGATGCAGCAACGATCCCTGCCAGGTCGTATCGCTGTCAGGATCGCTGCAGCGTCGCTGAGTGTGACGGTACCCTTAGTTTGACGCCTGTGATGACACAACATTTAATCTTAATTATGCCAGACAAATATTTTTAGTGGGCCAAGACACAAAGGCCATTGTTCATATGATCCTAAGCATTGACTGTTGAATTGATTATTGTGTTGTCATACTTGGGGGACAAGGACACATGTTCATTAAATACTCAAACAATATGAGTTAATCTCATCCCACCTTCCCGCCTGACCTGTGGATGATGGCCTGAATCACAGATGTGTGTATAAAAAGAAACCTATATCCTTATGCACTGATACTCTACAGAACAACAGCCAAGGCACCATGGCTCCATCAAGAGGAATACTGATTTGACATTCTACAGGATGCCAGCTCAAGGGACCATGACTCTAGATGGAGAAATACAAATCTACTCCATTGACCATCACCTGGCCCCATGAAGACATTCGGAAAAAGCAAGGTTGGGACCCTCTGGTTCCTTGGCCCATGCAGGCATTTGGAGAAGTCAGCTTGGGACCCTCTAGTCCCCGGCCCCATTGAGACGTTCAGAAAAGCCAGTTTGGGACAATCAGGTCACCTGGCCATGTACCTCTCTGCACTCGGTCAGGTTCCTAAGCTTGTCATTACCTCCTCTCTGTGGGTGCCTGCCAAAATCAGGGTGCCATTGGTAGGGGTAGCCGGCCCTGGAAGCCCCAAAGTTGCAGATGCTCTTATACCAGCTAGCCAGCGGTAGGGTGAGACTCTATAATTTGCACCATCTTGGGTATTTGCTGGGACTGTTCTATATGTTATTGTATGTTGGTGGTTCAATAAATTATTGCCACACTGATTTACCCTCACTCTGTGTTGTCTGAGTAGTATTCTGCACACGGAAAAGGAGTATGGGTGTTCATTGGGATTAGCCCTGGTTCATGTGGTCTTTCTAAAGACTGCTGGGCCAGCAGACAAGAGCATCCACTGACCCTCATGTCTCCACACTCGGTGGATGCAGTGGGATACTACTCAGCCTGGTGGATCTGAGGGAACTGCAAGGGACTGGTGTTTGTAGACACAGCCAAAGGGCTCCACAACCAGGGAAGCAGATAGACAGTCCCAGCAGACCATAGGTGAGGCATACATAGCAGGTTTCAGATGCCACTATGTCCAACCCCACCAACTCGGCCTTGAGAAGAGGATTGGAGTGAATGTATAGCCTCAACAGGAAATGGCAACTTTTGGGATACCCAGAATGTTGTGGAGGATGATGAGTTTGACAAAGAGGAATTGTACTGCCTGCCAAATTACAGAGCCAGTGGCAGTCTGGAATCAAGTACCCAGTCCCAAGTAGCCTGAATCCAGGAGTAGCTGCTTGCATTGGGACTCAGACCCTCAAGCTGGAGAAGGAGCTAGAGGAGTTGTTCCATTGGTACATGCGGATCTCTACCATCGAGGTGAAGAATCATGGGAGAGGCAGTGCCACATCATTCACCTTCATCAGCTCCCAGGAACCACAGGAAGCGGAGGATGCCATTTGTGGATACAAGTCGGTTTTTGTTGATTGCATAAGGAGTTACCCAGGTCAAGCCGAGGAGCAGGAGAAGGATGGTCGGAATCCTATCACGCCTGGCCAATTAAGATTGGAGAGCAATTTACAGCATTTAATCTTAATTATACCAGATGTTTATTTTCAGTGGGCCAAGAGAGATAGGCCATTGTTCATATGAGCCTAAACATTGACTTTTCAATTGAAGTCGCAGATGCTTTAATCACGGCGAGCCAGTGGAAGGGTGAAACTCTGTAATTTATACCATCTTGGGTATTTGATGTAAATGTTCTATATGTTATTGTCTGTTGGTAGTTCAATAAATTATTGCCACACTGTTTTACCCTCACCCTGTGTTGTCTGAGTAGTATTCTGCCCACGTGAAAGGAGTGCAAGCGATCAGTGGGATGATGTAACAATTATGTGGGTACTATGGAATCTGATTGTGTGGAGTAAAACGAGACTGAGACCAAAACTGAGACAAATAAGTGTATTTAACAAAGCAAGAAGTAGAACATAAACTAACAGAGACTTTCGTGCAATTGTAACGAAGTGCACAGCACAAAACAGAAATGTCCAGCAAACTTAGTAGTGGGGAGGGAGAGACCGCTAATACAAACAAGTCCAGCAGTAAAATGCAGCAATAGTGCGCCCTGCACTTATACGTGGAAGTCCAGCAGTAGTATGCAGCAAGAGTGCGACCCGCACTTATACATGGAAGTCGATCAGTAGTATACAGCGAGAGTGCGACCGGCACTTACACGTGGAAGTCCAGAAGTAATAAGAAGCAAGAGTGTGTCTGGCACTTATACATGGAAGTCCAGAACTATGCAGATAAAGGAGATGACACCTTTCATGGAAGTCTATGATTCTATGATTCTAAGTCCAGAAATACATGGGTGGAACATAACAGGGAGAAGATCCTTAAATGTAACTTTTGGGCTGAGAAGTCCCACTCAAGTCCTGCACAGCAGCCCGCAACAGACACAGTCTCAGAAGTCTGGACAGTAGCTAACCCCAGCCAGGATCCGGAAGCAGCTTTGAAGACTGAAGGCAGCTGGAAGTGGTGAGGCAGAGCACCGAGTAACAAGCAGCAGCAGGAACTCCAGAGGCAAGCCAGGAGGAAGCTCAGAAGCAAACAGCAACAAAATACTCAGGCAAGGAATGTCTCCTGACCTGGACTTAAATAGCAGGACAGACAGGAAGTTCCAGGACAGGGCGAAGTAACAGAATCCATCTTGGACAAGGGCAAAACAGGCTCCATGGAACATCCGGAATCCTTACAGATGAGCCCTGTCCATGTGGTCTTTCTTAAGACAGCTGGGCCAGCGGACGAGAGCATCCTCTGACCTTCATTTCTCCAGAACACCTTACTGTGATCTCTTTTACCTAGGAGCCATGTGGTGACTTTGGCCGGGGCCACATATCAATACATTGCTGTCATGCTCTGCTAAGATAGAATGCAGACTGTTTTCATATCTTGACCCTAAAAGCATGTACAGTTGGTCAACTCTTGGGAAACTAGCTCCATGCATAATTTGGGTAGGTTTTCAGAAACCGCTGAACCACCAAGTTTAGCAGGTGGGCCAAGCATGGTACGTGAATGAGCTTGCCAAGCTTCATAGCCACCATCAGGTTACATCCATTATCACACACTACTGTGCCTGGCTGATGGTTCACCTTACTTTCAATAACTCTGGTGTGCGGTTTGTCTCCTAGACAATTTAGCTTCAGCAGAGCCTGTTGCAGCTGTGCTGAGGTAGTGCTGCAGAGCTTCCAGCTTTCAGCTTATGTGGACAACGTGCTCTGAGATACCAAATCAGAGATGGAGGATGAGGAGGAGCATGAAGCGCTGCAGGAACTGGTGTAAGAGGTGAAGAAAACCCTGATAGAGGTAGGGCCAGCAATCCTCAGCATTGGTAGCACATGTGCCATGCCATTGTGGGACTTGGTCCCAGCCTCCAGAACATTCACCCAGTGTGCCATCAGTGAAATGTAGCATCATTGACCACAAGTGCTTGTCCATGTGTCGGTCGTTACATGTACAATCTCAGTAACTGTGTTGGTAAGGGCACGAGTGATGTTCCTGGACATGTGCTGGTAGAGGCGGGGACACCACACCGGGAGAAATAGAGGCGGCTGGGAACTGAGTATCGAGGGACAGCTGCTGCCATGAGTTGGTGGAAATCCTCAGTGTGAAGTAGCATAAATGGCAACATTTCTACCTCACGTAGTCTGGAAATGTGCCCATTTAGTGTTAGGGCCTATGGGTGGGTGACTGGGAACTTTCCTTTTCGTTCCAATGCCTTGGGTAGGGACAGCTGAATGCTATGCTGAGACAAGTTTTTGGAAGTGCTTGATGATGGTGCCTCAGAATGTGCATGGACAGGTTCAAGGCAGGAAGCATCTACGCTAATTTCATGGACAGGGGATTGGGAAGCACCTAGCACAGGGAAAGAGGCACTGGTGTCACCCGCTGATACCAATCATGGACCCAGTGTTCGGCCCACCAAGTCGGGCTCTTAGTGGTCATGCCCCTGCTGATCTTAGCATGGCACAGGTTACAAATTACCATTTTTTTGTCTCCAGAACTCTCTTTAAAAATGTCCCAGACTGGGGAACACCTAACTTTTTGACAGAGAAATTCATGAGTTATGGTGCTCTGCGGAAGAGTTGCCTGCCTTCTCCCTCTGGTAACCCCAATGCCTCATCCTGCCTGTTTCCGTGCTGCTGATCCTTACCCCTCAGTGCTGCTGGTCTCGCTCTGCATGCTAGCTTCCCAGGTTAGGTTGGTGACTTCGTCATCCATCACCTCATCTTCCACCGCCAAACCCTGGTCCTCTTGACTTGGTGATGTAAGAACAACTTGACTTATCAGCAACTGCGTCTCATGATCATCTACCTCCTTAGTCAACATTTGCCATTCCCCACCATCATATTTTTGTGACAGTGGCTGCTCTAAGTTTTGTGCATCAATTCACAGCATTTCTGGAACCCACCAACCTGCTGTCTCCTTCCCCACCATCCTGTAGAATGTAAGCCCGAAACGGCACGGTCCTCTCCCCTCCGTATCAGTCTGTCATTGTTAGTTTGTTTACTGTAAGTGATATCTGTAATTTGTATGTAACCCCTTCTCATGTACAGCACCATGGAATCAATGGTGCTATATAAATAATAATAATAATTTCTTCCTGTCCCTCTTGGAACATGCAGGGTGAGAGGCCACAATCAAGAAATTATGTTGTAAAGAGCTCCTCAGAGAGACATAGTGTGGGATCACTGGTCTCCTGGGACTCAACATGGTGGAAGAAAGGAGGATTCAGGTGAGGATTAAGTAATCCAGACTATTGGCTGGTGAGACTGGACCATGTGGAAGACTGGGTGGTTCTGTCATGCATGCTGGAAGCATTATCTGCTATCCAACCGACCACCTGTTCTCTCTGGTGTGGCTTCAGAAGTAGTGTCCTGTGCCTCCCTGCAAAGAGGGACAGAAAGATATGTGTTGTGGATGGGCGTGTTTCTTGTGGTCCAGCAAGAGGCGTAGTTGCGACTGCTCCACGTCTTCGGCGTCTGCGTGCACCATCATCAGCGCTTCCACTTCCCCATACCTTACCACACACCTTACGCACAATCTAATTGCTAGGTCTCTGGAAACCAAGTTTCCTCTATTAATTGAAACTAAATTTTTTTAATGAACCATAAAATTTGGTCAACTGCAGCAGGCCAAGTGGTTTTTAAAAATTTTTAAACCATCGTAATTTTACACAAAGCACGTTAAATTGTATGGATGACTAACTAAATCCAGAAAAAAATGTTGAACTTTTTTGTAGCTTTATATACTACCGTAATGTAATAGCTAAGCAGTGCGTTAAAGTCTATGGATGACTAATTGAATCCACAAAAGTTTTTTAAAACTTTTTTAGGAGTTTTATATACCACCGTAATGTAACACTAAGCACGTTAAACTGTATGGATGACAATATAGTCAATTTATTCACCCCTTAAAAAAGGATGTGGTCATGCACAGCAGCTATATATTTAGCAACAGACTGCACAGCCAGAAGTCCGGCCTAGAGGTTGTATTCTGCCACTCTCCCTGCTCCTGCAACTGTCCCTAGGCTAAATGCAAAATGTATCTGATACAAACAGCAAAGCACAGGATTAGTCTACAGCTACATGATGTGATAATGGCTTATTCTCTATAAAAGTACAAGGAAGGTCTGTATATCTTTCTTGAAAAATATAATATTGCAGGTATGGGTACTAGATTCTGTAATGGGATGCTGATCCAGGGAACTAGTCTGATTGTTGCATATGGAGTCAGCAAGGAGTTTTTTCCCTTACACAGGGCAATTCATATCAACCTCATGGGGTTTTTGCCTGCATCTGGATCATCATGTTAGGTTGCAGGTTGAACTCAATGGTCTTATGTCTACCTTCAACCTTAAAAAACTATAAGATTAGTTAACGATATACAGGAACAATTAATGTAAGAGCCAACTATATCTGGAAGTTGGAAGAGAGGAAGTGGTAATGAAACCAAAAGCCCAACGTGAATCCTGATGAAGCCGCTGTGTGTGCTGATATGTATTGGGCTTTGGGTTTCCTACCTTCCCACTTCCTGTCTACTACATACAGTTGGCTCTCACATTTATTAATTCCTTTTTAGGGGTTGATATCACATTTTTGGGAAAGCATTTATATTGCTGCCTGTTACAACGCATGGTTAGATTTGTATGCTTTGATTGTCTTTCACTATTCCTGCAGTGTGTTTGCAGCATTTATTTATTTGTGCGCTCTATCACCACACATTTTGTGCCTTATTAAAAATGAACTGTAACCATCAAATCTATGTGAAAAGGAAACGTTATCTCTTCTACTAATATAGTTCGCAATTGCTAATTTAAAAGGAATCTGTCACCAGGTTTTTACTATGTAATCTGAGAGCAGCATAATGTAAGGGCTGAAAGCCTAGTTCCAGCGATGTGTTACTGGGCTGGTTGTTGCTGTTTCAATAAAATTAGTATTTTATCAGAAGGAGATGATCTGTACAGGTCTAGGTGTCTGCGCTCTGTGTAACCCCGACCCCACCACTGATTGGCAGTTTTCTGCCTATGCACAGTGTACACAGAAAGCTTCAAATCAGTGATGTGGGTTGGTTAGGCCTCTTTCACACATCCGGTGTGCGCCTGACGGCGCCCCCGGCATTTAGCCGCAGCGCCGCATCAGAAAACCTGATGCGCCGCATGCGTTTTTTTGCCGGATGGTTTCTGATGCCCGGAGACATCAGGGGAATCCGGCAAAAAAAAAAAACGTTACATGCTGCGTTTTGTCCGGCCGCCGGAATGTACATTTCCACCGCATCCGGACAAAATCGCATACGACGCATTGACATGCGGCGCCATCCGGCGCTAATGCAAGTCAATGCAAAAAAAAACACAAGCGGCGCATCAGGTTTTCTGATGCGGCGCTGCGGCTAAATGCCGGGGGCGCCGTCAGGCACACACCGGATGTGTGAAAGAGGCCTTATACAGAGCTCAATATTCAGAGAACTTGTAGATCTGCAGGAGAAAAAACTTTTTTCAAAATAAGCATGCATACCAGCAAGTGACACATAGCAGGGTCTTAGCGTCTATATCATGCTGCTCACAGATTACATAGAAAAACCCTAATTACAGATTCCCTAGGAACCCTCAACCAACATTTTAAATACTAAGTATAGACTAGGAGAATATGCTGCTGGAAATGAGTGTTTTTTGAATTTTACAATAACCTGGGTTATTATACACTGGGTTACACAACACTGAGCAATTTTGAAATGGCATCTAAATAATTAATGAGTATTAATGATAATAGTATGAATGCGGATGATAAGTTTATCATTATTACATACTATAATTATGCACACATTCAGTGATAAATGTAGAGACCACCAATTACATAATCAAAACTGCTGAAAGGTATTCTGAGCTTCAGAAACAAGCATGAAAACTGATTACAGCTCTAAAATTGACCTGTGATGGATGGTTACTTACTAATTACAAATTATTTGTGGGTCCTCTGCAATTAACTATAGTGCTGTGATGTGATGCAGGTAAAAATGGAACTAGCGCAATATTTTAAAATGGTATTTGCTACAGCACATCTCTGTACATTTACCTGGAATGTTATTTTTTTTCTTACACATAGTCAATTACCAGCTTAATGTGGGATAAAGTAAATGTCCATGCTTAAATGGACATTTATTTTTTGTAAATAGGTTAAAATTTTGCACTACTTAATTTCTTAAAAGGTACCATTCACTTTCGCATCTGGAGGTAACCTGCACAGGTGACTTTATGTCCATAGATGAGCAGCAGCAGTATCCCACGCGTTGGAAGGAGACTTCTGCAGTGCCCTCCACTCCGGCTGCACAGTGTTATGGACTAAGGGCTCAACGGGTAAACCAGTGACCGCCCATTGCCGCCAAAAGCTGGATCGTGATTTTCTGGGATTCATCTAAGGACACCACGCTGGCCGTTGCCGGTACTACCATCTTCATCATACTATATTTGGAAAGGAGAAGATAACGATAAGAGTCATTTTCATATGAGACTTTCGTGTTAACCCCTGGTTTACCTCCCCTGTTGTTATTCACTGTTAATGATTACTTGCTCCCTGCGTGGAGGTCATTGCTAATTTTGTTCCACTGTTAACCCATTAAATTACCTTGCGTTACTGCATTACCGCACCTGCTTACACAGACACACATACTACTGAAAGTTCAACTGAAATGACAGATTCCATAGAACTTTATTAGCACCAACTGAATACAGATTTTACCTTTTAAATTGAGAATTTTGAAAATGAATGATCAGTCCATGAGGAGAAATAAGCAGATTTGTCTAATAGTAATAATCGTATAATGTACTATTTAGTTATTTAAGAAAAAAATTAAAACCGCCAACATCAGTGGTTATTAGAGATGAGCGACTTTGCCTCTGGGAGGGTCGAGTCGGGTCGAAACCAATGCAAGTCTCTCTCTCTCTAATCAGTTTTTACAATCTGCACTGCATCCGTCTTTTTACAACTTTGACGGATTGTGCCTGATTGCAAAAAACGGATGTGTGAAAGTAGCCTAACTGCAAGCATTCTGGGAAATCCGACTTTGGCGCTCGTTTTGCCGACCGTATCGCCGACTTCGCTCTATGGTCGGGTTTCGGTCGGTGAAACCGATTTTGGCAAAAGTCGGCGACTTATGAATCTGGCTGACCTGTTTCGCTCAACTCTAGTGGTTATAGATGTATTTGTATCCTCTGATGATTTCAGAGCCAATACAGTACACCACTTGTCCACTCCAATGTATTTTGTCCTCTTGAAAACCTGCAGATACTTGTCATTTCAATATCATTATCAGAAAAGTTTCCTCCTGCTGTGTGACTGCCGAGAGAATCACTCAACACCGGTACGCTAAGCCTGGGTTGCTGGGTAACAATGTTATTTAAGCAAGACCTTGGGAATCCTCTTTGACTACTACATGGTACAACAACACAAGCATATAATTACATACACATAGTTGTGCAATGAACAAAAGCAAAGATTATCATTTCTGCCAACTTGGTTACACAATTATTTCAAATCTGGATTTTTCTAAATTTAATAATAAATCCTAATGTTATTATGCTGGTAGAATCACCTAAAGCATTTAGGACGGGAAGCATAGATGGGAGTAACTGTACCCTCTTTGGTTGTTCAGGGATCTTGGCGTTAAACCTCCATTAATTACACATTGACAGCCTATGCTAAGTATAAGCCATCAATGATGCAAAATCCTTCTTATAGTAAATTATGTCTCTCATATATCTGTCATTTGATCTACCATTCCTATCATGCTGGTAAAACATCAAAAGCGATTTCCCATATGTAAAGCAGTAAAAAGTACTTTCATTGTGCTTTCAATTTTAATGCAACACAAATTGATGATCACCTATGACAATTCAACAATCCATAGCAGTGATAAAGCAGGAAAACGCTAAAACCTCCTACACTTAGTGTCCTGTCACTCCAATTAAATACCTTATAATAATATATAAACCACACACAGAGGATACTTCATGTAATACAGGACAAATATACTCATACAGGATCACGGAGGACCCTGTAAGAAATAAAGTCACTATAGAGGAAGAGGTAGAGCTAGGGTGGAGATGATGATGTGGCACCTCTCTAGAGACCTCTGCTATTTTAAATGCATGTACTGTATTGCATGTGTTATTCTCCTGCAGTTCCTGTTAGTCAGGGGTTGAAAGGGTTAACATAGTTAGGGAGGAGTAATAGGGACCAGTTTGGCAGTATCCAGAAGGCGTTTTCATTTGTAGGAAGGAATCCCAATAGGTAGACAGAGGGCTATCAGCCAGGAAGTGATGATTTTCAGCAGATTGAGAATTATTATTATTATTATTATTTTTGATGTGATTACAATTAAGCACTCAAAGTGCAGTTGTCAGTTCACATGCAAATTTATTTAAAAAACAAGATAGAAACTTTAAAATATTACACACAATGTGTTTCAGCTACAAAAGCTTTCATCAGGTGTCTGATATGACCCACATGAACTATATATACCCTTATCTATTACTTAAGGGTGCGCTTTCCCAAAACCGGGACTCCAATGAGTTTATTTAGCGACTCATCACGAGACACTATAAACTATTCCTATTGAAAGAGAGACTATAGCCCCAAAAAACAATATTCATGCACACATAGCCTATTGGGATACAGACATTTGTGCAAGCAGGACGCACTCTAGCATCCTGCTTCTGTCAATATGCACATTATGTTATGCCTATTTTAGAAAGATTAGAATGAACTCCTATCATCATAGGTTAAATAAAAGGCTGATCTTCTCAGGATATTGGGGCATGACAAATTTGACAAGTATGCGCTATGATCTAGTGATTATGTGATATGGGCAATGGTGCAATAGTTTTAGGAGTGGTGCAATAGTTTTAGGAGTGGAGCCTAGGTTTGTGATAGACTTTGAGTGCAGAATAAAATTGAAGATTTAAAGACAATAGCACTCACCTCACTATTAGAGCTTATGTACCTGAATATATTGACAATTGTAATACACTAAAGGGAATGCTTGATTCAAACTATATTGTCCTGTAGTGTTAGTTCCACTACCAGCTAGTTAGGGGTGATATATTAAATTTGAAGATATCATCTTTTTGGGCAATGGTGCAATTGATTCAGGAATGGAGCTTAGCTGTTTGATTAATCTTGGGTGCACTATGGGATTGAATAGTTATAGACAATAGTTTTTTTCAAGAGTATTCTTTTTGCCTTAACATACTGACATACTAGAGGTAATTTTTGTTGGAGTTAGGCTATATGGCTCCTATACGTCTGCTCCACTGTCAGCAAGGTAGCTGGGATATGTGAAATTTGAAGATATCACTCTTATGTATGCAGGGAGCATCTCGAACACACAAACCTGCCAACAGGCTGAGACAGGGATTCTGAAACATTCTTCATACTTTGAGCTATGATTATGGGGGTGGGTGTGAGTATCTCTGCCCAACAAAGGGGCTGATCCCATGAGTAGGGATGAGCGATATTGCCCGAAATCGTATCGGATTTC
>VIAB01008632.1:72104-87250 GCA_009801035.1 Oophaga pumilio
CACTGTGTCAGATCAGCGTTCTGACAGGCAGTGCAGGAGGCTTGTAGTTGCCTGCTCTCAGCAGGCACTGACAAGCCACTTCTCTGCAGGACCCAGAAGGACTCCGCAGACATCTTGGATCCGGGGACGTGCAGGGAGGAGACCCTCGGAACAATGCGATCACATCGCGTTTTTCTGATGGTCTCAGGGAAGCATGCAGGGAGCCCCCTCCCTGCCCAATGCTTCCCTATCATGTTTGTACGCAGTGTTCCGGTGGTTAAAGTGCCTTTAGCGGTCCGTGACTGCTCCTGGCACTTAGTGCCGGGTGTCAGCTGTGAGAATCACCTGACACCCGGCCCCGATCGGCTGCACTCACCCCGTGAGCGCGTCCGATCGCATGTGACGTACTATCCCGTCCATGGTCATACAGGCCCAGGTCCCATGGACGGGATAGTACGTCTAATGTCAGAAAGAGGTTAAATATCTTCCTTTTTTTACCCTCAACCAGCCCTATACAGTAATACAGCTTTAGGCCGGGGTCATACTTGCGAGTGCAATGCAAGAAACTCGCGCAAGTCTCTCGCCTCAATACCCGACACTGCCGCTGCCACTCGGACCGGAACGTTCAGTTGCATAGAAATACATGCAGCCGCACACTCCGGTCCGAGTGCCGATGGCAGTGCTGGGTATTGAGGCGAAAGGCGAGTTTCTCGCATTGCACTCGCAAGTGTGACACCGGCCTTATAGTTAGTCCCATTTAGTAATTCTGGTCCCATTCTTTAGACCCTTAACAACCAGAAGTATTTCAGTTTTTGAATTTCTGATTTTGCTCCCCTTCTTCCCAGAGCCTTTTTTTATTTTTCAGTCAATATGGCTGTGTGAGGGCTTGTTATTTGCAAAACAAGTTGTACTTTTGAACAATATCATTGGTTTTAACATAACATGTACTGGAAAACGGGAAAAAAAATTCCAATTGTGGTGAAATTGCAAAAAAAGTGCAATTCAACAGGTGTTTTTTTTTACCATGTTCACTAAATGCTAATACTGACCTGCCATTACGATTCTCCAGGTCATTACGAGTTCCCAGACACTAAACATGTCTAGGTTCTTTTTTAATTAAGTGTTGAAAAAAAATTCCAAAATTTGTTAAAAAAAATGGTGCAATTTTCTGAGACTTGTAGCGTCTCCATTTTTTATCATCTGGGGCTGGGTGAGGGCTTATTTTTTGTGCTCGGGGGTGACATTTTTATTGAGAACATTTTGGTGTGGATATGATCTTTTGATTGCCCGTTATTTCATTTTATCGCAATGTAGCAGCGACAAAAAAAGTATTTATTGCATTTTTAATTCTTTTAATTAATTTTTTATATTGATAGATGGGGCGATTCTGAACGCGGCAATACCAAATATGTTTATATTTGATTTTTTTAAATTGCTTTGTTTTGAATGGGGCAAAAGGGGGGGGGGGTGATTTGAACTTTTTATATATTTTTTTATATTTTTGTAAACATTTTTTTTTACTTTTTGCATGCTTCATGAGTCTCCATGGGAGACTATAAGCTGCACTACTTTGATCACCTCTGCTACACACAGGCTAGGATCAGATCATCTTTGTGTAGCAGAATTGCTCACTTGCTATGAGCGCCGACCACGGGGCGGCACTCATAGCAATCTGGCAATGACAACCATAGAGGTCTGCTGCAGACCTCTGGTTGTCATACCGACCCATCGGTGACCAGCAATCATGTGACGGGGTCACCGATGGGCGGGATTGTGGCTGTGGTTCCACGGTCCGGAACCACAGCGCTTTGGACGGAGCGGAAATTCCGCTCCGTCTAAGCCCCGCCTCCTTTCTGACGCGCGCTCTTTCCGGAGGTGTTCAGGATACCTCCGGAACACCTCCGGAAAGAACGCAGGGCTACATAGCCCTGTGTTAAATTCTGTTGCGGCGACGCACCGTCGCCGCAACACGCGAGGACAGGCTGCGGTCTGAAAAGACGCGCCGCATGTCCGTTTACGCAGGTCTCCCGCCTGCGTGTTGTTACGCATAGTGGAGATGGGATTTCTTGAAATCCCCTCCACTATGCTGTAACATCTGGACGCTGCATATTTGGCGCTGCGCCAGCGCACAGCGCCAAACACGCAGCGTTTACTGATCGTGGAAACTCACCCTAACAACGCGCTTCTGATAAGTGCGAGTTAAATGCCGTTGTCAGAGATTGGCAGCGACATTTAACTAGTTAACAGCCGCAGGTGGATCGAGATTCCACCTGTGGCTGTTGCGGGCATATGTCAGCTGTATAGATCAGCTGTCATATGCCCAGAAAGTAGCGGTTTCATCGCTGGAGCCTGCACCAAACAAATGGAGTCCGACATAGGCGTACTATTACGCCCAACTTAGGGAATGGGTTAATAATGACTCTAATCCTGTAATAATGTCTCCAATCCTGTAATAATGTCTCCAATCCTGTAATTATGTCTCCAATCCTGTAATTATGTCCTTCAGTCTGTAATAATGTCCCCAGTCCCCAATTGTTTTTGTTTTTTTCTGTTCAGTGGCCAGTGTGAACGTGCGCTTACACGCTGCATGCACACCAGTTTACATCTCAGTTCATACCTTGGTTTTTTTTCAGTCTGTCCGAATCATGTGCAAATAAAGGTGTGGTCTGCCTTTCCTTGAGCTGGACATTATATTGATGTGGTCTCCCATAGCTGTGTGTCTACTGGCTGGGCCCAATCCTTCTCAGCACTTATCCACATGCATGTCCCTTGACAAACGGTACGATTTTTAATATTAAATTTAGGAATGTCCCAATTAGGGTCACCATGAAGTGGTGGGATGGCTTTTGCTTTTTTTTAAATAAAAAAACATGTTAACTAAGTACCCTATATTATTTTCATGCATTATTGCTGTTTGTTTTTTTACTGCAGGGTATTCAATAATTATGTTTTTGTCTTTGTTTTCTCCTGTAATAATGTCCCTTGTTGTTTAGTAATGTCCCTATCATGAGTCTATCTTATAGTAATGTCCCCATCCAGGTCCCATCTTATAGAAATCTCTCCATCCTGGTCCTCTTGTAACAATGTCCCCTCTTCTGCTGCTCTATACATACGCGCAAAACAAACAATCTTCTCACCTGACCTCACTCCCTTGGTGAACAGAGTCCTCTTTCATCCTCCACAGCCAGATTCATTTGAAAAGAAGCGCTGACGTCAGCAGGTCCCTGGCTCGCTGGTCGTGATTGTCTTAGGGGCCTGAGGGAAGCACAATGGAGCCCCAGGGGCCGAAATGTGTCCAACAGGTCGCGTGTTTGAGACCCCTGTACTAGACAGAACACAGATGTTTGCAGTAGTTCCTTAGATTCAAGTGAGTGTCTAATACAGAGTTGTACTCGTCGCCACGCTCGAGGGTGATGTTTTCTGCCCAATGCATTGCTTATTTGTAGCTGCTGTCCAAGTGATTTTCAGGTTATAAGTAGGTAGTATAAGTACCCCCAACGATCCTATGGATAGATCATCAATATGTCAGTCGTGGACAACCCCTATAATTCCAGCATAGCATATACAATAATGAAAGATAAAACAGCGTGACTAAATATTATATCCACTTTTACATCTATATGTGTATTTAGCAATCATCTGTAAAACGTGGCGTGGGCATATCAGTACATATAGGAATGTTATTTGGTGGCTATAATGTGTGTTTTTCTGCAAGTTCACAAAGTTGCTCCATAATACATGTTTCACCTTAGCTCTATCAAGGAGAATTTGTCTTTGATAAAGCTAAGGCGAAACTTAGGTTGTGGGGATTTCTTTCTTGTGGTATGTATTCTACTTCCCATAATACTTTATTGCTGGAACCTTTTTTAATATTAGTGCAGTGGAGCTGCTGCTGCACATTCTTAGCATATAGGATATCTCTTACACAGATCTAGAAAGTGTTGTCTTAATACATTTTACTTACTTGCATATCTTATAGGACCTGCAATGTAGTATACTTCTCATGCATATTATTTACTTTTACTAATTATGTAGGTTTATTTATTTTGGTACATATTGATTTTTAGCATAATTTAATCTATTATTAGATAGATTAAATCTATGATTATACTTGCTACCCAGCGATTTACCCTTGTCTGTTCTCATGTTATGTATCTGTTTTACTATACAGTATGTACTTTTGTAAACTATGGTAGCATGCCTATTTCTGCCATGAGGCGAGATGAATAGTTTGATGTGTTCCTTAGGGGGTGACATTTTGCCGCTCACTGCTGCGCACGGGCATAGCATGGGCAGATATTTTTATACAGAGGCCATCAAAATGACTGCTATTTATGAGGACATTGGGTTGTGCTATGCAACAGCGGAGAAGAAGGAAATCTGTAGAGATGAGCTGTGGATGTCAAAAGTCATCATGGTGACTGAACTAGAAAGAGTCGAAAGGGATGAATATAATCCAATCAGAGAAAATGTCACCCATAAGGTACAGTGCCTGGATGTAAATGTATATTTGTGATACTGACTACTTCTTATTAGTGATGTGGTTCCTCTATGGTCCGCAGTCTGATGATGACTTACCAGTCAACATCAGACTGCAACAACTGATTCTGATCCTGAATTCATGTACTGATGTTGGTTCTGGTGCTATATTCATCTACCGATGGTGTTTCTGGTGGTGTATTCAAGTACTGATGGTGGTTCAGGTGGTGTATACATGTAGCCAGATGTTGTGATATATGGTGATGTTAATAAAGTATTCTGTTGTTTGACAAGTTAAGTCTCTACTTATCTTAGGAGTTAATATTAAACCTTTGTATTTGAAGTCCCCCATCACTTTCACCTTGGATTTCCTGTGAAGCTCAGCCACAGGCTGATAGAAATGATGATAAAAATGGATACTTAATTAAAAATAGACCTAAATTATGTAGGATGGTAATGTGTACCTGCTAGATCTACTTACAGATATATAGAAAGTATAGACGTGCTTTAGTCTAGAGTTCGTGGGGGGAAAAATGGCTTGAAACAGTCCTGAGGTTAGGCGTTGGTCATAGATAATATAACCATCTAGATACCTGGCTGAATAAAGAAATAATTAAGAGGTAATCATATGATGGGTAATAATTGAACTAGAGGATGAAATACTTACTAGAAATACTTCGGAGAGACCTATGAGTGGAGATAGAGACCAGAAGAAAGTGTCCAAAATTATATCCAGGTATCAGAAGACTGATGCAATAAGTCACTGAAAAATCCTAAAACCGAATATACTAATTGATTTCAAGATTGTAATAGGAAGAGAGAAAAATGTGACAATTGAATATATAACTCACTGCTGCCGGCAAGGTACTGGTGGATCCAGGCTGGAAGAAGGAGGGGGTTTGGAGCAAGCAAGATGGGCTGAAATAGCCTGAGGCTGCTTGACGAACCCGTAGTATATTACTAGGTGGCTCAGCGAAAGTTTTCCTGCGGCTGGTTGGGGCCGCTGGAGCCGAGACGCTGACTGCGTCTGAAGGTTGCTCAAGTGATGGGCTGTGATGATCGCTGTAGTGAGCTCACCGCTGGATGTGTAGAAGCGCTGATGCCTGGCGTGCTCCGGCCGGAAGCAACGCCAGAGCTCGGACACAAAGAAGAGGGGCAGAGCTAACGTGACGTCACGAAGCAGAGAGGACAGGAGCCGGAATAGTCAGCTAACCAACGCGTTTCGAGGAGAGAACAATTCCTCTTCGTCAGGGCTATGACTACCCGGTCTAATCACCCCTTATATGTACCAGAGCACTTGCCTGATCCGTAATTGATTGGAAACATGCAGCGTGGGAGCAAATATCTTAAACAGATTAGACGAGCTGCTTAGAAGCAGACATCTTAAACAGATAAGATGTGTAACTGATGGGAGGAGAGAGGGGGAGATAGAAAAAGGGGGGGGTTTGTAAGATGGGACATAGGATAAAAAATATATAATAAATGTTGCTATGCCAAAAAATATAAAAATTATAAAAAGGTTAAAAGATCTTAATACTTTAATTAAGTTAATTGAGTTAATTAAAATTGTGTGGAAAGGGAATGTATATATATGTGGGAGTGGAATTAAAATTAATATTAATAGAGTATAATTTAATAAATCTAAATATAAAAGAGATATCTCATACTCAAACAAGTCGATTTGGCAGTGGGAGGCGTCTAATGCCCTCATGGAAATATATAGATAATTGAATGAACACCTATAGGTATAAGGAAGAACGAATGGATGTAGTAAACATCAATACGGATTTGGGGAATTAAATAAAGAATGAGAAATTAATAAAGGAATAAGAGGATTAATGATAAGAGCTGTATTTGTGTTAAAAGGTGAAATATGCATAAAAATCCAGAAATGGAAAAATGAAAAAATAAAAAAATAAAAAATGAAAAAATGGAAGAAACGGGATTACATGGGTTTAACTTATAGGCCTAGTACTGGCGAAAGAGAAAGAGGGGGAGATTTGATGTTCAAATATTATATATTAATATCAATAATTTATAAGACGTAAATAGCCAATGTCTCCAGTTAATTGAAGGCACATAGCTCGATCTCATGGTTTAATCCTTTCGGTGCTAGGGTGTCGAGGGTGAAGATCAATCTGGATTCAACCCTTGACATTCCCTTTATAAAATCTCCACCCCTGGGATTTTGGCGTACTACTTGAATTCCAAAAAATGAGGTTCCAGTGTAGGAACGATTATGATCTTCAAGGAAATGGCGGGATAAGAGGTGACCTTTAAAACCCTTTTGAATGTTGTCTAGATGTTCTTTAATTCCGCATATAGTTTTTCACAAGGGCATTTAAGAACATAAATTACTCCTTTGGTTTGACAGGTAATTGGGGATTTTATGTGGTATTGTTTGGTTTTGGTGGAATCAAAGAAGAAGTTAAGACTATGTGAACACGTTGAGGATTCTGCTGCGGATCCGCAGCAGAACTGCAAGTGATGTACAGTAGCATTAGATTCAATGTTAAACAAAAAAAGCAGTGCACATGCTGCGGATTTTTCCGCACGGAATTGGGTGCGGATTTAAATCCGCAGCATGTCACTTCTTTTGTGCAGTTCCGCAGCGTTGTCAGACCTGCTCTAAAGAGAAATCCGCAGGTCTGAAAACGCAAGGGAAATCTGCACAAAAACCGCGGCAAATCCGCAGTAAATCCGCAGTAAATCCGCAGGTAAAACCCAGGTCATTTTACCTGCGGATTTACCAAAATCTGCGCGGAAAATTCCGCAGCACAATCCGCACCGTCTGCACTTAGCCTAAGGGTTTTATTTTTAGAGGATGTTCTTCTGCAGCATTCACATGTACCACATGGTGTGAATCCAGTTGGTTTTAGTTGACATTTATTGATTTGTCTGCTGGGGGCGATTGGTTTCATGGTCGGAGCTAATAAAAGTCCTAAGTTCGCTGCTTTTGTATAAACAAATCTAGGTCGTTTGGGTAAAAAGTCCCCTATGACCTTATCATTTTGCAGAATAGGCCAATATTTAGATATTATCTTTCTAAATTTGCTATAGTCAGAATGAAATTGTGTGATTATTGGGAGCTGTGTTATTTGTTGCTGGATAGTAGGTGGGTTGTGCACAGGATTGGTTTTGAAGATTAAAGATTCCCTTGAGATTTTCTCCACTTCATGTTTGGACTGGATGAGGGGTGATAATTGGTAGGCTTTTGCCATGAATTCAGCTGTTAAGTTGTCAGTTTCTATATGGAAATCTTCAATATTAGAACAATTTCTGAGGATCCGCATGTATTGGCCTTTGGGGATGTTTGTCAACCAGACTGGTAGATGACAGCTGGTGATATGAATATAACTATTAGAATCCACATCTGTACGAAAGCATTTACTCATTAGGTTGTTATTTTCTACATAAATGGTCAGATCCAAAAAATTGACATTGGTTTTGCTGATCGATGGTGTGAATTCCAGTCCATAGTTGTTTTAATTTAGACCCGAAATGAATGAATCCAGTGTCGTTAATGAACCCTCCCAGATGAATATGATATCATCAATAAAGCGGCGCCATAATATAAGTTCTTTGTGTAAACAGTTGTTTTTATAGATGTGGTTATGCTCCCATTTCCCCACATAAAGATTTGCATAACCTGGTGCAAATTTTGTGCCCATAGCAGTGCCATGTGTTTGTATAAAAAATTGTTTCTCCTGGTTTGGTCCATCTGATTGCAAAAACCTTCTAGCGCTGTGTTTATCTCTCCTTTTTTTCATCCTTTCATTTATACATTTAATATCGCTGCATCTGTAAAAGTCAGGTCAATCAAAATATTAAAAAAAACAATAAAAAGAAAAAAATTACATTTCAGAATTATGTTTTTGTCCCCTCATCTCCCTAACAAAAAATGCAAGAAACGGTGACTAAAATATCATGTGTATCCTAAATTGGTATCAATAAAAACATCAGCTGACCATGCAAAAAACAAACCCTTTATCAGGCCAAAAGACTGAAAATGGTATTACCGTATCACACGGACCTGGATAATTATATTCACAGGTTATTTTTGCAATACCATGAATACTAAAAAAGGAAAACCCAAAACTCTATGATGGAATTAAAATTTTTACCTCAATTAACAGGAAAGCTAAAATCGGCCCTGAGACTCTACGACTCAGAGTAGTATATGAACTTTCTGTAGGTGTTTTTGTAGCTTTAGATGTGAATACTGATACACACCCCAATGCACTTCCAGACTGAACTTCTGATTTCTCGCTACTGAAGCACCACTTAGGGGTCATAAAGGAATCGACTGGCATATCTTGTTACACAGTCACATTTTTGGTTTGGGGGTGTAAACATTAATTTCAGGTTCCTTTCAATTTAGTTAGAGAAACAACTAAGGTATCATTCCTATAATATTATTATTTTGTTTCTCTTTTTGCAAGAAATATAACTCTATACCTGATGTCACATATGTAGGATAGATCTAGAGCTGTTTTTAAACTGTGTATGTATGGGCTAGAGGGAAAGAGGCTTGTACAGCAGACAAATGTCCGTATGGAAAATGTAGTTCAGAGCTCAGTATAGGAGTTATGACATGCCAAAGTACCAGAAGTTCTGGATAAAATAAAACAACATCAGCTGGGTCAATGTAATTTAAGAAAAATGGTCCAAAATTATATCTATGAGTTATTTAATTTTTTTTTTTAACTAAGTTTATCAAAGTTTGTTAGTGACTTTTTGTCTTCTGGAAAACCTCTTTAAAGTGATTTTGTCAGTAAGAATTTACCTAGGAAACCGTAGGTGCTGCAGGACAGGGCAGGTATACCTATTCCGTCGTCATTCATTTCTCCGTTGGATAGAAATTCACATTTTATTAATTTGCAAATTACGCTTGTTGTGCACTGGTGGTAATATTGGTGCACTTATAGTCCTCAGCTTCCCTTTTCCCCACCGGTGCCACTTCCCTATTGACAGTAGAGAGCAGAGGTGATGTCCTCTACAGAGCTTCTGTCTCCACTGTAAATCATAAAGAGGGTTTCTGGGCCAAAAGGGAGAAGCAAAGAGAAGCCAACTACTGTAAATGCACGAATATATCCACTAATATACAAGGATTTGCATACAAATAAAACATGAATTACTGCTGAATGGCTGATGACGGAATAGGTATCTTTGGAAATGTGTAACTCTGCCCTAGCTTGTGGTACCTCAGGTTTACTGGCGAAATTCTTACTAACAGGTACTCATCTTTCATTACATTGAATGTTACTGTCATATTTGGATTCATGCCAGCTCTGGTTCCGCTATAATTTAAATGTAGCTTTTTTCCTTTCGGGCTAGCAAGGGTTAATGTCTGTTTTCCTTGCTGGCAGCCACTTTGTTGCTAGTCAGCTGATGTGGGTGGTGTCCACTCCCACCATCCTTTAAAAAGTCAAATGATGCATCAGCTGACTGTTAGTAATAGAGTAATTTATGTTGACCAAGCCTGAAGTAAGGAGCTCTCTGGTTGCAGTAGTGAATCCGCTGTTTTTGTGGAATTCGTGGTCCTGGTGATTACCCTCTGCTGTGTGGTGCTTTGCAGCAGAGACAGTTGTTAAGTATAAGTTCCACTCTATCTGTCTGCCTTGTGTTTGCCACTTTCCCTTTGCTGTTCATCAGCTGCAGTGGCGAGGCTAGCATCCTTTCCGTCCAGTGCACTAGCCAGGGATTAGTGAGGTGACAGTCATGGACCAGGCACGTGACGGCGGCTGGGGGGAAGGACCCACTTAGGGCATTAGGGGAGTCTAGGGACAGGTTCAGGCTGGAGCTCATGAGGTGCCCCTGTCCCTCTTTCCCTACTGTTAGGACCTTCTTCACCCAATTCCATCCCGTTGTAGGAATAAGTTGCGTAGACCGCTGGACCAAACCTTGTCGGTCGTGACATTACCTTGTCGGTCGTGACAGTTACATTTTAAATTTGAGTAAATTAGAGATTTAGAAATTCTCCCTGATTGGATCCAGTCCTGAAGAACAGTGGTCACTGTGCAAAAAAATAATTTAGGAGAGTTAGCAATTTGAGTACTGATATTTGTTAGGATTGTGACTCCTGTTCAAGGACAATCAAATTGTCCTGCTTAAACCCATACAACATCTATCAAAGGCATATCGGATTGTTTGAGTAAAATGGATGATGACTATTTCATTTTTATTCTCAGGTTCATGACCGCTAAGTGAAAGGTATATAGAACCCATGTGATTTTCATATTCTTTGCAGCTAAGAGTTTTTGAGTTTTTATATGGACAACATATTATTATGTTGTAATTTTCTATACCATTTAGAAAATACTCCTTTCCCTCATGGTCTTCAATAATGCTAAATATATACAGTAATATTAGTTAAGGGGAACTTGAAACCCGATTTGTGCTGCACAAACTACTCACAGCATGAATCAGAGTCTAACTGCATAATTTCAGGCATGAATGCTTTATTCTGAAATACTGCAGCATTTCACAAAAAAAATTCATTTATAGGCCAGAAGTGGAACATGTGGTTTTAGGAGCTAGTCTAAGAGTCACGGGTGGCTTCTCTGTGCCTCACTTGCATTGAATGACAGGTTTCTCCCTATGTGTGTGTGTATAGGGAAAGACCTGTCACTTAAAGGAAGCGGGGCAGGAGAAGCCACCAGGAACTTGCCAACCTAGCACCATGTATGTCTTCAATGAAACAGTGCACTGATCCAGAGTTGAATATTCCTGCTGTCCATGGTTAGGGCAACACAAATCAGATGTCAGGGTCACTTTAAATCATCTAAAGAACCATTTACCATTCAACCCTTTGAAGTATAGGAATTGTAAACCTTGTTTTCCTATAATCTGGAGCTCTACAATTGTGTTTTGTCTGTACACCTTTTGCCTCACATTAGGAATCTTTCTTTCCTTCCCTAAGGATATTTCCGGCACATGGTGCATTCCTTATCTGAACCTTAGCACAGATTATTTGATCATTTGATGTTTTTCCCCAGAAACATACAATCTCTATTTCTCAGACCACCACTCACAAAGGCTTCTTTCAATAACAAGAGCTCCAAGGATGTTGAAATTGGTCTTGACGTCTGCTCCGAATAAAAGCTCTACACATAAAACAACCACATGCCTTATGCATAGCTAGTCTGGAACAAACATGTACAACACAAGTTCACCAAGGCTGCCATGTTCATGGTTTACAATAATCATTACTCCCCATTTTTCCATTGAGCACAGAACGAAAGCTACAAATAACATTTTGATGCTATTCTCGGTTAAATGAGATGTTGTCTTACTTGGAATATTTAAAAAAAAATACATTTTTCATGGACCAAAGCCATTTGGTATAGTGTATACTTGGCATTCGCAAAGGAATACAGATTTCAGGAGTATTTTTTATTTTAACATATTGTTTAATTGCATATTATTGGCCAAAGAAACAAACAAAGATGGCACTCACCGTCCCTTGAAAAATGAAAATATAGATGCAGGAGAGTTTTTTGAACACATGGTGGACGACGGCCATTTTGTGCCTTCCTGCGCTTCCATGGGTCCTGGAATGGAGGAGAAATTACGAGGATCCATCTTGAATCATAGCTCCTCCTTGACAATTAAGGTCAATGCATTAAATCAACTGCCCCCGTTTATCACAAATGTATCAAAAAGATTAAAACAACAAATTCCCTTATTATAACTGTGTACAATATGTACTGTGTAAAAACACACATAAAATACTTTATACAAATACAGTCAAATTGAATTTTTCATTAAGTCCTGTCATCTCCCTGAGCTGGTAAATTAACCCTTTCTAGTTCTGCAAAGCTTAAAACCTCGGGGTTACTAAAATGGGCCTCCTGAATGTGTTGAATAAGTCTCCGTGATTATAGAAGAGATAAAGTCTTGGACTTGATGGATGACGTATTCTATCTGCAAGGAATTGGAGGTAAAATGAAAGCAACACAAAGAATAATTACCACATTTATGGATACCAATTGGTCTAAAGCTGTTCAACCAATTTGCGGACTCCATTTTTAGCCGATTATGTAGCAACTTGTCCTTAAGGTTTGTTTGTCCTGGATGAAAAAATGGATGATGTTCCATATTCATGTCTGAACCTGGCTTAAGCATGTTTGGTTTGCTGGACATATTTATAGAAAAACATAAGAAAAGTTACTATAGAGATTTTGGGTGGAAACTAACATAAAATATAGATTCGGACATTCATAGAACAATTACCACATTTATGGTTACCAATTGGTCTAAAGATGTTCAACCAATTTGTGGATTCCATTTTTAGCCGATTTTTGACCAACATGTCCATAAGGTTAGTGCTCCTCCTATATGAAACGGGTTTACGTGCTACCACTTCAGCGATGTCACTATCATTTTCCAGGACGTGCCAATTTTTATTAATGGCTACACGGATATGTCTGTCTATTGGACCATATTTAAAACTGATGTAGGGATCATACTCACTCAGGTGCGACAGGAGGAAGACAGGAGGCACGTTCCTTTCAAAGTCCATATGGGTTTATGTTATGATTTGGTAGCTGAGGAGGACAGGAGCAAAAAACAGCCAAGGCAGATGAACACCCAGAGAGGTTGGGAACTAATGGGTTGCAGATCCCTAAGCTAACCGCACAACTAGAAGCAGCCGTGGGACGTACCTACGGTGACCTGGACGCCTCGGCACAGCCGGAGAGATTAGCTACACCTGAAGATAGAAGCAGGAAAGCTAACTGCCCCAGAGTAGAGCCCCAAAGAATAGGTAACCCCCAAACATATAATGGCTGTTAGACAAGAAGAAACACAAACGCAGGCAGAAAATAGAGTGAGCAATTGCTGGGGCCAAATACTGCCTAGAAAGGACAGGACAGAATACTATCTGCAACCCAGCAAAACCCTAGAAAAATTCCAACACTTCTGATTTGAAAAAATGCTGAGACCACACGATCTCGCCACCAGCTAAATCAGATCTCTAGTGTGACCAAGCGGCTAACCCGTAGCCACTCAAATAGCAGGGACAGATCAATGGAACAAATAAACAGTGGCTACTGAAAAACAGAGAGTAGCACAGGCCCCTGGAGGGGAACCCGGCTAACCTCCCACAAAAGTGCAGGCAAAAAATGGAAATAGAAACACGATAGAAACAAGCAGCAAATAACTTATCTGAAAGTAGCAGATGAAGGCAAGACACAAGCTGACTTCCAAATGAACCAGGAAACAACAATTGATCACCGGCGAGGATCATGGGAAGGTTGCTCACTTATATCAGCCCAGTTCGTCTCTCCTGATTGCCAGTCATCGCTCGCAGGTGATGGACTTCTATTATTCAACACTGGTTCAATACCTTCAGCAACCACCAGAGGAAGCCCCGACTCAGAAGTCATTTCCAACATGCTCACAACAGGCTTATTTGCTTCATAAACCCGGAAGCACCAACAAAAAGGTAAATAGCCTTTAGAGCAGGAAAATATCACAAAGCATCAGTGTCCATAGCACAGTCCTTTAGCTCCTCCGAGAGATATGAGAGAGTTCCTGCTCTCCAAAGACACCGGCCACCGCTAACTCACATGGCACATTCTTCACCCATGTGATGGTCACATGACCATGACCTCACACAGGTCCTGGCAGAATTCTGCTCCCTCAGACTTGTGGGCACACAAGCTGGGGCAATGTCCAGCACTCAGGCTCGGTCTAGAGCCACACACACAGGAAGACTTCTCCCTCCCTGCACACAGACCATGTGACAAACAACAGCCTCCATTAAGTAGGCTGTAACCACACCCAGTTGTGAGGTATGTGGGTAGCCTGACCCGCCCATCTCTCATAGCTACCCGCAACCTGGATCCAAGTGCACTAAATGACATCTTAGTGCTCACGTGCACTAAAGCAAAATACTCCTGGTTGCATCGCAGGGAGCAGCCATCTCTGCGACACATACCTCCCTTTGACTACATGGCTATTAGCCTCCTTACACTGAATAGGAATCTCTTTTTTCACGGCTAAAAATGGAATCCACAAATTGGTTGAACAGTTTTAGACCAATTGGTAACCATAAATGAGGTAATTTTTCTCTGTATTGCTTTTATGTTACCTCTAATTCCTTGCTGATAGGGGATGTCATCCGTCAAGTACAAGACTTTAACTCCTGTAGAACTCGTGTGATGAACCTACACCTCACCACCCTACCTGACATCACTATTACGTCGGATAATAGTCCATACTGTCATCCGTAAGTCACTTTTTTACTTCATGCAAAACTAACTTGGCACACACCAGTGATGTTTTGAAAAGTTGCTTATTTAATAAGTGCAATACATACAATGGCAGACAATGGCATTTATATCCATTTTTGATTTTTAGCACATTAATGAAGGTCACTTAGACCGAAACGTCTGCCATTGTATGTATTGCACTTATTAAATAAGCAACTTTTCAAAACATCACTGGTGTGTGCCAAGTTAGTTTTGCATACAATACGGATTGGGATCCTGCCTGAGCACCACCTTTAAATCCTTAGAGTTGTGCTAACGGTTTCTATATATTTTTTTACTTCATATCACATCTGTTTTTATACATAAAAAAATTAAAATAAAATGGTAGTCCAAACTGTAACAGGTCTGGTTGGTGGAACTATAGACGGAAATAGGTTAGTTGGTGGAACCACAATGCTTTATTAAACAAGA
>VIAB01008634.1:8764-23253 GCA_009801035.1 Oophaga pumilio
ACCGCCGTTAAAAGTCGTATCGGCGGTCGTTAAGGGGTTAAACCCTTCAACATATACAATGAACCTCAGAAATTATATTTCTTGAGCAGAGAATGTAGACTTTTCTAGTTTAGCAAACAAAGAATTTTCACTTAGTTTGTGTAAAACATAACGAACATGCTCATAGTGTGAACTCAGGTCAGATGAAAAAATTAGAATATCATCAAGGGATAACACAATAAACCAACCAAACAATATTATAAAAATAAATGTCATTCATAAAATTCTGAAAGACAGCAGGTGCATTGGTTAAACCAAAAGGCATGACCAGATTCTCGAATAGACCCTCAGACATTAAAAACACTGTCTACCATGTGGGCTCGCTGTATCATATTTTCTGGTCGTGTCTGAGGATTGGGAATTTTGGAAGGAGGTGGGTTCGTTGATTTCCAATGTTCTCTTTACTGATGGGGGAAAGCCAGCTAAACTGCTACTACATATTCTTACCTTGGCTAGATGTCTGATCACCCTCAACTGGAGACAGGTTTCCCCGCCGTCACACCTTCATTTGCTTTATAGAATTAACGACATCCGAAGGATGGAACATATGACTGCGATTCTGAACGCAAGTGTGGAGAGTTTTGACTTGGTATGGGCTCCATGGGATTACTTTTGGGCACAAAGAAGTGACTAATTCCGTACAGGAATGCTGGATCCTCCCTTCTGACGCTTGCTCTCTCCCCTTCCCCTCCTCTCCTTACGGTGTGTTTCCTATCTTATTGTCTGTTTAAATTTGGGTTAATTGTTTGATAAACTGTTTAGGTTGTACTTTGTAGTGTGATTGGGGAGTTATTGACATTATCCTTATTTCCTCTGCTTTGTGCTGAAAAACCTTGACCTGACTCTCCTTTATTTGTCAAAATTGTTAAAACTGTTAATAAAAATTTACAGTTTAAAAAAAAACCTGTCTTCCACTCATCCCGCCGGTTTCACATTTGCGGTTTAGTCCGCTGTGTTTGATGCGCATACATCCACATACGTCCTGCATACCTATCTTTAACATGGGGTAAGCAGGAACGTGCGTTTGTATGCGTTCGGGTGCGTTTGTGTATGGTTGCATCTTTTCGCAGTATGTGGCGGGGCACGCCGAACCCATCTTGTTGCAATTTTTGCAGCGTCAAATATCCGGATGCGGATGATGTGCGTAAAAAAAAACACATTGCTGGATATGTAAACGCAAGCATGCGCAACAACATGAGTACGCTTTGCGTACTCAAGAATTTACATAAGACACGCCCATTGGGCGTGGCTTGTGTAAATTAAAATATTCTCCGGGAAAATAGTCCGCAGCATATCTTCCGCAAACGCATACAAACGCATGCATGCATTTGCGGACGATACGCTGCGGACTCAACCGCAAATGTGAACCTAGCCTTAGATCAAGTTTAGAAAACCATTTATCCTCAGTAAGCTTATTATATAGATCAGGGATAGTTGGAAGAGGGTATGTATTCTTAACGGTAATTTTGTTTAGTTCATTTTTCTTTTTCACAAAGAACAAACCAGCAGCTACAGGTGAGGAAAAAGGAAAGACAAGACCATTCCGTAAACTTTTGTTTATATATTTTTCATAGCTGTCCTTATGACAGTTGGGGTTGCACTTAACAATATCCTTTTGACATAAATCAATATCAAGATTATGAATATGCAACCATGGAAGCCCCAACATCAACCCGGCAGGTAAATTGTCCGAGACATATCAGGAGATGGAATCAGAGTGAAGGTTCCCACTCTTAGTGTGAATTCCGCCGTTATCAGTTGGACAAAGTTCTATAGTAACGGTATCACGTCAATGGCGACAATTTGAATGGGTCTTTCAAATCTAACTGTCCCTAATCTTAATTTAAGAACCAGTCCAGAATCAATAAAGTTCCCATTGGTCCCACAGTCAATGAAAGCAAGTGCATGTAACCACAGGTTCTGAAAAGATAGTCCTACATTCAAAAGTACTTTATTTGAGGAGTAAAAAGGTACTTGGAAGCATTGGTGACCTACTCGATAATTACCCAGCTTAGCGTGACCACAGCAGAGGCAGAGTCCGAGATCGTGCCAACGTTTCCTCTCCATGGTCCGAGAGCTGGCTACTCCAAACTCCATTGGTTCCATCTCAGGTAAGGAATCAGACTTGGGAAGAATGACAAAAAAAAACCATCGCTCATCACATCTTTCCCGAATTCTGCTATCCAAACGAATAGTCTCAGTCATGGCCTCCCCCCAACACCAGGGTGGAGTATACAAAGCCAGAGCATCCTTAAGAGTATCGATAATGCAACTGCGAAACTGACTCCTGATAGCAGCATCATTCCACAGAACCCCAGAAGACAATTGCCAGAACTCTGAACTATAATCCTCAGCAGTGTTGTCCCATGATCTCAGCCTCTGTGACTTGGACCCTGTCAGGGACCCTGTCAGGTTCGTGATAAATCATCCCTAATGTGTCAAAAAAGGTGTCAACAGAAGACCATTCTGGGGCTAGTGGAGACAAATATAATGCCCAAGTCTGAGGACCCCCACGCAATAGGGACATGATTTTTTTCCACATGCTCGGACTCATCCCCAGAAGACCGGGGTTGAAGAGTATAAATCGTTTATAACTCTTTCTGAATACCTTAAACTGATCCTTCGCCCCAAAAAATCTGTTAGGCTAGGTTCACATTGCGTTAAACCAGCCCGTTCAACGCATAGCGTTGACGGGCTTGTAACGGTATAGCATAACGCGATCGCGTTATGCTATACCCGCTAGCGCAGATGAATCATCAGATGATTCATCTGTCTTAGTGGTGACGGAGCCCAGACACTGCAGCCCGCGTCCGAGGCTCCGTCACTGAATGATGGCACGTCGCGAACGCATGCCGCTTTACGGCATGCATCGCGATGCGCCAAACAATGGGGTTCAATGGCAGCGTTAACGGACTGTGTTACACCGTGTTATACCGCTGTGTAACGCAGTCCGTCTAACGGACTGCCTTGGCGCAATGTGACGCCAGCATTAGGAATGCCACAACTGATTCTGGGGTAGTCAACTGCACATCAGCTGGTCCAGAAGTCAATAGTAGAAAGCTTTGGGAAGCACCCAGAGTACTAAACTGACCCTGCAGGTGAGACTGTGATGATTCTAGCCTCTGGTGATCCCTGGCCGGATCTTGAACCATCTGCATCAGATTCGTCACCTAATCACAGAGTATACGAGCTGGATCCATTGGTGAGAACAAAAAAGTATAGGGCCAGACATAATGTGGTGCTAGTCACTACTCACGCAGACCATGAGGCATAGAAGTCACACATTCCGGGGTCAGCACCAACAAAGCATGTAGAAAACCAAGGAGAAAGACAAAGGCGTCAGTCAGGTCACAGTTCGGGTTCAAAATACCAGAAAATAGCAGATCAAAGCAAAAGGACAAGATGAAGGGATGGTTAGAACACGGTCCAAAGGATCAGGCAGCGGAAGATCAGCACAACAGAATCAGGTAAATACTCACCTAGAAGCACAAACTAGATCTGGCAGGGATCAGAGGCAGACAGCTCAGTTAAGTAGCTGGGCACTTTTCAGAACAGAGAACACCTGGAGAAAAGACCACACCTTCCAGTCACAGATTGGATTGCTGAGCTATCAATCAAAACACAGACAACTCAGCACGATCCAGATTCCATAGGGCAGCAAAACAGTTACTCACTGAACAGACGAGATGAGGCAGGTGTGTTATGTTTCGGTAGCTGAGGAGTGCAGGTAAAAAAAGGCAATACACCAGAGCAGTTGGAATCTATGAGATTGCAGTACCCTGACTAACCACCACAACTAGAGGCAGCCGTGGAGCGTTCCTACGTTGGTCCTAGACGCCTCGTCACAGTCTGAGAAACTAACTACACCTGAAGATAGAAAGAGGAAAGCTATCTGCCCCGGAGCAGATCCCCAAAGAACATAGAAAGCCCCCAAACATGTAATGGCGGTTAGACAAGAAGAAATACTGACACAGACAGAAAATAGTATAAGCAAACGTTGGGGCCCAAACTACCTAAATAGAAAAGGATAGGAAGGGCACTTACTGCAATCCCAAAAAACCCTGAAAAGCACCAACTCTACTAATTTCAAAAACACCTGAGATCACCCGACCTCTACCACCTAAATTAGTTCTCTGGTGTAACAAAATCAAAACGGCAGCCACTGAAAAAACTGGAAAAAGCAAATGTACAAACATCAGTGGCTGAACTAAACTGAGAGGGCAAAAGCCCCCGGAGGGGACCCTGAAGGCCCCCACAGAAGTGCAGGACAAAATGCAAAAATCAAGCACAAAAAGAAGAAAATGTCTTATCTGTTAGCAGGAGATGCAGACACGACACAGCAGGCTACAAAGGAAACAGGAATCAAGGATTGAGACCAGAACAATTGATCACTGGCAACCCTGATGGGAAGGCGACTCCCTTATATAAGACCAGTCAGTAACACCTGATTCCCAATCCTCACAATCTTCACTGGACAGTCCAGTACCGCTTGTAACCACCAGAGGGAGCCTCTGTTCAGAACTCATTTCAAGTCCATTCACAACACAGGTGTATTTCATTTGAAAATTCATGTCAAAATGATTGCATAATCCTCAAATATCAGCATTTTATGGGTTAAGCAAGATGATTGTTCAGCCATTCTGTCTTGGATTTTTTAACTAGAAGTCTATGTAATAATGTATATAAATATACACCGCACACCTTCCCATGCCTTAGCTGCGCATCTTGCTCAAATGTCATTAAGGCCGACTGTGTCACTCATCCTAGGACAGGCAAGACGTATCCCATACGGGGATACTATACATGTGATTCTAATTTTGTTGTCTATATTGTGAAGTGTCCTTGTGGTCTCCTCTATGTGGGGGAGACCACTCAACACATAAAGGACCGAATAGCCAGTCACAAGTCCACAATCCGCTGTGGTAAAACCTGGCTCCCACTCCCGGACCACTTTATCAGTGCCAGACACTCGGTGGCCCAACTTAAATTCCAAATCATTGAGCATGTCCCACGCCCCAGGAGAGGGGGTAATCACATTAAATTACTGAAATCTAGAGAGACTTACTGGATACATACTCTAGACACCCTCTCTCCCAGGGGTCTCAATAGGGAGATTGACTGGTCTGTTTAACTGGTTTATTGTCTCTAACTACCTTTCTTTTATCTACCAGACTCTCTGAGTCGTATTACATGATTAGTTCATGCATTTCTTCATTACCTCAGTTATATCTATATATACATACTAGCTTATACTGTCATATTAATCACATTACACAGTTCCACCTTTTTTCCCTCCTTTCCCCCCCCCTCCTTTTTTTACTTAGGTCTTTATGATTTTATTATATCCTTATTATGCCTTAACTCATTGATCTATCATTTCTTACCACACAGCGCTCTTTTAGCCTGGTTTACTACTGCGCCTGCGCTATATAACCTAGGTAACAGGCCCCATATCTTTCCTCACTGCACAGCGACCCGTCGGCTGTCTCTATACTTCTGCGCTTGTGCAACGTCACCCAGGCAACATAGCGTACATACAGTACGCTTCCCCTTCACTTTGCTGTGTGACTTCCGGGCCGGATGACGCACTTCCGGTCCGGGATCACACAGCGCTACATAAAGATGTACGCCACATAGCAGCTGCACGCACACCAAGCTAGGCGCGGGAGCGCCGCTATCCCAGGACATTTTACAAGGTAACAATTCACCTGATTATGCTGCGTACTCCTTCATTAACGTTAGCTTTTGGGCCCCATAAGTTTTCATATTTATAGAACGCTAATGGTTTTTCATAATGGTTTTTCATTATGTTTTGGCATAACAAGCCCTAGATAATATCCATGATCACAATACTTTTACCTACAATTGGGCACCTCTTAATGTTCCTTTATTACCTAGGCTTGCAAATTATCATAACTTACATTTTATTCACTCCATCATTTCAGGTCCTTTAACCTTTGAATACTCCTCACCTTACTCACTATATACCTACGCTTTACAGGTAATTGTTACATCTCTTTGAATCACTCCATTCTAACTGTATGTGATTAATTCCTGACAGTATTGTATTACTTTCCACAGCAACTCTATTGTACCTAGAGAAATTTAATCATTTACTACTCTTACATCACTATTGAGGTAATCCCTTTCTAATCATAATCTTGGTGTTTATTCTTTTTCCTACTAGACCACAAGAGTTCTTATGGACACTATTGGTGCCTCTCAACTCCATGTATCTATACTTTCATTTAACTCTGCCTTATCATTTTTTCATTTTTCTAGTTTCCTTTTCCCACTATATTGGTTCTCTCCTTAGGCTGTGAATTGTTTAATTTTATTTCTTGTTGTTTTCTGTTTTGTATTTGTATTATTTATGGATATTAATATTTTATTATTTATATTTTCTTCAGCAACTGTGTTGAATAAGACCCGGGAGGGTCGAAACGTCCACCTGTCTTTAGTCGTCTCACCTTTGTTAGCTCCCACATTGTTTATTGTGACAATAAAATTTGTACTTCTCTTTTATATATTTATATACCATTGTATGCAGGACACTTGTCCTCTACACCAGCACCTTGTCTATCAACTGAGTGCACACCAATATACCCACTACTATGTAATAATGTATGCAGCTTATAATGTGAATCATCTTTAATACCACCTGCCAACTTTTGGTGTATTTTTATGGGGCATTGCCCCAGAAATTAACTCTTAGAAACTCAATGTCCTCTGCTGCAACAGTGTGCCTAGTGACATGAATACAAAAAAATGAACAGTTGCCAAATAGATTTACTTTGATCACAGGGCAATAGTGATGTCTTTCACTGAATATGAAGCTTTTCCATACTCACACCACAGTTTCTATATCGAATGATATGATTGATGAAGAAATTGCAATTGTGTGCTACCTTCCAAGAAAGCCCAAAAATACAAAACCAACTGAGCAAAACAAAATGATGCTCAAACCATAAAAAAATGACAGGGCACCACAATTCACAAACTATGTGTTTGACACTCATATTGTTATCTTTTAATATTTTTCATATTATACGGAAACAGAGGGCAGTTATTTAATCATCACGCAACCTTCAATCCTCTCAAGATCTCCTTCTCGACTCCCCCCTCATCTCTTCTTCCCACAACCGCATACAAGACTTCTCCCGGGCTTCCCCCATACTCTGGAACTCCCTGCCGCAAAACATCAGACTTTCACCAACAACGGAAACCTTCAAGAAAAACCTGAAGACCCACCTGTTCCGACAAGCCTACAACCTGCAGTGATCATCAGTCTACTGAACCACCGCACGACCAGCTCTACCCTCTCCTAGTGTATCCTCACCCATCCCTGTAGACTGTGAGCCCTCGCGGGCAGGGTCCTCTCTCCTTCTGTACTTGTGTGTCCCTTGTCCAGCACATGTTTATTGTGCCTGTCTATATTTTCCCTTTTCATATGTAAAGCGCCATGGAATAAATGGCGCTATATAAATGTGTAATAATAATAATAATAATGTGTTCATTTTATGGTGAATTGCTTAATTAAAAGTTAAAGGGAATCTCAGAACAGCATGATATAAAGGAGATGACCCTGATTTGAGGTATGTATCACTAATTACAGCACTGTGTACAGTTGTATCAATAAAATCAGTGTTTTATCAGCAGAAGAGTGTCACTACAGGACAGGTTGTCTTCTTCCTCTTTAGTCATCTGCTCTGTATAACCCCACCACCACTGATTAGCAGCTTTCTGTCAATGTACAGTTTACACAGAAATCTGCCAATCAGAGTGTTTTTTTAGCTGTAAAAACAGATGTGCGTTTTTTTTTATCTGCAGATTCATCTCATGCAAGTTTATGGGGAAAGTGTGCAAATAAAACATTTACCACAAGAGAAATTGACATGTTGCCAAATTTCTATAAACTTTGCTCGTGTAAGACGCTGAATTTTTTACTCCCAAATTCCACAGCAGAAAAAAAGGCACTAAATACTCATTGTGGAAACATAGCCTGTTTTTAACTAATTATACTGACATTTTGATCGTATTTAGGCATCTGCTTCAACTCTTTTCTCATTTTTTGTGTGGTTCAATCCTTTCTCTAACCTTTGCCACAAATCTGTCCTGTCCAGAGTCAGAGGATGACCCCTAAATGTTTTAAGCTTCTCTGGCACACTTGTCGGATGAAGATGGAGACTACAATTTTGTAATTTCAATTGATCCATGTTTAGCCTCCTAATCAACTCAGGATCATATTGATCCAACTGTTTAACTCACTGGCAAATAGACTACCAAAGATAGCCCCGGGCAGACATTTCTGAACACTTTTTTCTACCTCTTGTTAATGAAAATAGACAGGCAACACGTGGCCCGGGGCAAACACATGTAGGCTCATTCTAGTTCAGCTTAATGTTTCTTGGTTTTAGGTTTTCAGTGGTGTATGTTTTTCCCTATGTCTAAATCAGGTTTCTTAGACATTTCCTTGTTCTTTAGTTTCTAGAATAAAAATAGTGTAGCTATCTTTGAATAAAAATGCCAATTATCAGAGTAATGGTTTCAATTATGTCTATTTATTTTACTCACTTATATAGCGCCATTACTTTCCACAATGCTTTACAGACATTATCATCGCTGTCCCCAATGGGGCTCACAATCTAAATTCCCTATCAGTATGTCTTTGGAGTGTGGGAGGAAACCAGAGAACCCAGAGGAAACCCACGCAAACACGGGGAGAACATACAAACTCCTTGCTGATGTTGTCCTTGGTGGGATTTGAACCCAGGACCCCAGAGCTGCAAAGCAACAGTACTAACTTCTGAGCCATAATGATGCCCAATGTTAATGATGCCCAAATTAATGATAGTTATCATGAAAATTAAAAACGCTAGACCTTGAAATTCGTTAAAAGGCCTCACTCTTGTGTCCTGTAATACTGTGTCTACCAGGCACTCAGCATTGTATACCCCATATGTTTTCTTACTAATGATTCATTCAGACATCCATACCCAACAGTCCGAGCTCATACCGCTAATGCACTGACTGGCCGCCGATCTCCTAACTCGAACATGACAGCTTCTTGCATTTCTATGAAGATGTCATTAATTAATGAGGTAATAAGCTCTAAACAGAAACCCTTCCTCATTGTATTCTAGTAGGAGCTGTGATAGGACAGATCTGGAGTTTACAAACAGCAGCACATTGAGAGCCAAAGAGGAGATTGAGGTGACAGCACAGTGAAAGCCAAAGAGGAGATCGAGGTGACAGCACAGAGAGAGAGAGGAGAATAGTTGTGGTTACTTTTTTGTAATAATCCTATCAATACATGTATGTGACTGTCATTCTATATGTTATTACATCTGTTTCTGTTAAATCATCTGTGAGCTAGTGCTATCATGCTGCTGCAATGAAGGTACATGCAAACTCCACTAGTTGGCGATAGAGTGGAAGGAGGTCTGCACACAAATGAAGCAGACCAACTGTGCAGCAGCGAGGCTGCCACCAGGTGGCAGCAGAATAGTCAAACAAGCCGAGTCAAATCCTAGACTGTAGCGCAGTACCAAAGGAATAAACAAACTCAGGGTCAGGGACAAGCCATAGGATCAGTAACGGTCAGGAGCGGGTATGCCAAAGACAAGAGACAAAAAGCAGGTCAGGGTCTAAGCCGAGGTCAAGCACCAGGAGGTCCAAACACAAAGGGGAAACACAGAGTCGGGACAGGGAGAGGGAATTTAACACACGGGTCAAGTCAGGAATCTCAGCAAGACAAATCAGGACATACCAGAGACAGCTACTCATGCCATAGGCATAACTATAACTGACATCACCTGTAGGAAACAGCGGCGATAAATAGCAAACCTGAACCCAGAAAGAGGCTGAGAAAAGTTAGCCCCTGACATGACCAGACCGGGAAAATGGAAAGACGGGACTCAAAACCTGGTCTGGATCATGAGAGTGCTGAAAGACTCTTAAAGCTACATGTGGAAATAAGCTGAAGAGACTTTATAATAGTGAAGCAGAGCTTCAGGGATTTCATTAAACACTGTGTGTGGAGTAAAGGTTGTGGACAGTGCAGAGATCAAGGAGAGGAGGGACGAGAGTGACACTAGATGAGTTGTGCTTGAACGAGAGGTCCCCGGCTCTATCTGCTCCTTGTACTGCAGCTCACAACTAGAAGAAACAAGGCCCCACCTCCATGGATAAATCCTAAAAAACAGAGAGAAGACAGGAAGCTACAGAGAAGGGGAACACCCATGGTCAGTGCGTTAGGGTATTTTTACAGAGGTAAGATAATATTTCCCATAAATAAAGTAATTTACAATTTTGCTATTTAGCACACTGACTATCAAATGGAGAAAATTTTATTAAAATTACATTTTCCGTTTAAGGTGTCACAATACACGAATGCTGAAGTGGAGACCCTGGCTGCTTTGAAACACGTAAAAGATGAAGAGGAGAATATCTCCAGAATACAACATGCCATGAAGTATAAAAAAAATAGTTTCCTTGTGATTAGTAATGGAAAACACTTTGTGTGCCTATATATGATATAGGAAACATGTAGACATGAAGAGTTTACCCCTTTCCAACCATAGACGTATAGGTATGTCTAAGGTTGCCTCCCCCTGTTTGCTGTGAACTCCGGCGATGAGCCTGCAACTTTACCGGCATATGTCAGCTGATATGTGCCCTTAATAGCCGCGGGTGGAATCATGATCAATCTCTGACAGCGGCATTTAACATGCTTGCGCCAGAAGTGTGTCACTAATCCTGCCCATCAATGCCCGTGTCATATAACCACGGGTTGCCAATGGGTTGGCATGTAATTCCGAGGTCTGCAGGAGGCCCCTGTGGTTGTCAATGCCAGATAGCTATGACATGGCAAGTGAGCATTTCTGCTATACAGAGCAGGACTGATGCCCTGCTGTGTGTAGCATAAGTGATCGAATGATTGCAGCTTCTAATCTCCCATGGTGACTATTGAAGCAAGTGTAAAGTAAAAAAAAATATTTAAAAAATGTAAAAGTGTAAATCATCCCCATTTGCCCCATTCAAAATAAAACAATAACAAATACATATTTGGTATCGCCACGTTCAGAAACGCCCGATCTATCAATTAATAAAAAGAATTAATCCGATGGGTAAACAGCGTAAAGAGGAAAAAAATCTAAATGCCAGAATTACGGTTTTTGGTTGTTGCAAGATTGCATTAAAAGTCAATAATGGGCGATCAAAAGATTGTATCTGCACCAAAATGCTATTAATAAAAATGTCAGCTTGGTGCACAAAAAATAAGCCCCAGATCACAAAAAATGGAGACGCTATGGGTCTCGGAAAATGACTTTTTTTAGAAACTTTGGATTTTTTTTATCTCCATGTACATAAAAAAGAATTTATACATGTTTGGTGTCTGTGAACTCGTAATGACCTGGAAAATCATAATATCAGATCAATTTTAACATTTAGTGAATGTGGAATTACACTTTTTTGGCAATTTCACAGCACTTTTAATTTTTTTCCCGATTTCCGGTACACTACATGGCAAAACTGATGGTGTCGTTCAAAAGTACAACTCGTCCTGCAAAAAATACGCCCTCACATGGCCATATGGACGGAAAAATAAAAAAGTTATGGCTCTGGGAAGAAGGGGAGCAAAAAATGGAAACCCAAAAACAGAAAAACCCCAGGTGGAGAAGGGGTTAATGAACTGCTAGATTTCTACAGCTTATGTGACCAAACAAATTGGAGAGAGTCATAGATATTTAATATAATATATAATCTCTCCTCCCCTCTTATCTCCTCTTCATACAATCGCATACAAGATTTCTCCCGCGCATCCCCCCTACTCTGGAAATCTCTACCACAACATATCAGACTCTCACCCACCATGGAAACCTTCAAAAAGAACCTGAAGACCTACCTCTTCCAACAAGCCTACAACCTGCATTAACCACCGATCCACCAAACCGCTGCACGACCAGCTCTACCCTCACCTACTGTATCCTCACCCATCCCTTGTAGATTGTGAGCCCTCGCGGGCAGGGTCCTCTCTCATCCTGTACCAGTCGTAACTTGTATTGTTTAAGATTACTGTACTTGTATTTATTATGTATACCCCTCCTCACATGTAAAGCGCCATGGAATAAAAATGGCGCTATAATAATAATAAATAATAATAACCAGGACTATTAGTAAACGTCACCATTACTCAATATAGTTTTACGCTTTTTCATCCGTTGATGCTGTACCAACTGACTGTAACAGGTGTCTTGCCACAATGGCCATAAACGTTTCGCATTGTGTACTGGGCTTTTCCATGAAGTCATCCTCATGCCTTACCGATATTGTTTGTCTTGCTTAGTGAAGCGCGGCAGAACACCAAGATAGTTTCTCCACAACGTTATAAGCCTTAGTTTATTACTCAGCTTTGCAAGCAATCTGCATGGATGACACCTCTAATAAGCCATCAGTCTTGTACCACTCCGAACCTTTATGATAATGAATAACTGCAAACCGGAGAATTCTGAACTCGTTAAGTGTTTATACATAAATATTTCTGGCAGAGAAGAATGACGTTTCTTGCTTAGTCTGTTCACGTTCTCGCAGGTTTTTCTATCAGATGCTCTGTTGTGTCAACACATCCTGCGATGTTCTGGGCTGTTTATAATGATACATGTGGTCTGGTATATTGAAAATCATGCTTTATTATAAAAAAGTCAGACCTCTTTGTTCCACATCACCATGTTTGTACATACTTTTCCCTCTACAAGGCAATAGTTATTTATTCTGCTGCAATTCCATGTTCTAGGATGTGCTGTAGAGTGAAGGAAAGCGCACACAATAGGGCGACCCTATTAGGTGAGTAAGAATATATCAGAAAATGGTATTGCTCACCTAGGAGGATACGGGGTAGCTCTTTATAAATAACAGTCGCTCCTGCCCTGTGGCTGGGAGATAAAATTTACCAGTAGGGAAAAAACACTTTAGAGATAGACTGCTGGATAATCAGTTCTTTCTGCTGTGATAGTAGAAAGCAGATTCTTTTTATTTAGCTAGGTGTTTCAATGCTGAACTGGTGTTTTTTTTCAAGTTAAAAAAAACCCATTGGACAGCTAGTTGCTGTCAAGTCTTGCTACCCATGTGTCTCTCCGTGTGTTCCTGATCCAGTTCTTGACCTAAGCTTTTACATGACTCTCCTTGTTTTTTTGGATAAAAGCTTGGCACTTGCTGGTCTTCTCTAATATTAATCTTGTCTTTCTTTCTGACTGATTTTTCTGTCTGTGTGTTGTGACCTTGCTGACAACCATTGATTACTTCTGACTAGCCCCTAACTACACCTTAAGGCCCCCATACATGTTAGATGACTTTCGGTCAAACGATGTTTCGGACAATCGTTTGTCCGACTCTGATCTGGGCCGCCTCTCCCGTACACAGGAGCGCTCATTTGGTCAAGTGCTCCTGTGTACTGTATGAGAAATCTGCCAAGTGACATCTCTGACCAGTGTCCCATCTCTGGGAGAACAAAGTAATCAACATCTCCTCCGAGAGTCAATTGTCAATTGCCCCATACCATTACACTGTCGACTGAACCCTTCAATATCATCTGGTGTAGCCAACATTAGTCTAATGCTTATGGGGATTTTACTTCATGATGTGCTACTAACTCGAGACTATCAAAAGAGTTATGAAATGTGATTTTTTTTTTGCAACAACAAAAAATGTATCCTAAAGTGTCCCACTAAGTTTCCTGTCAGAAGACTTAGTAAATAACATGCTAGTAACATCAGGCTTATCTTGGTTGATGTGTGTTATGTGTTACTGGCATATTTGTTCTTAATGTTATTCCTATTCTGAAGAAGGGAGATGCTACTGACTGTGGAAATTATTGAACTACTGCTCTCATGCATCATGCCAGCAAAATAATATTGAAGATCCTACAAAGATGGCTACAGCCTTACTTTGATAAAGAACTGTCAGAGGAACAAGTTGGATTCAGAAAAGGCAGAGGAACAACAGATTTAATTGCTAACATTACATGGATAATGGAAAAGGCCAAACAAGAAAATATATTTTGCTTCATTGTCTACAGCAAAGCCTTCCATTGTGTTGATCACCAGAAACTTTGGAATACCCCAAAGGTTAAGGGTGTCCTGAACTATCTGATCAGCCTCATTAGGAACCTTTACATTGACCAAAAAGCAACACAACCTAAATGAAACACCAAGACACGGCATGCTTCAAAGCAGAGCAAGGTGTCAGACAAGGCTGCATCCTATCACCATTTCACTTCAATTTATATTCAGAAGCTATTTTCATGAAGGCTGGACTTGCCGAAAAAGAAGGAATTAAAATTGCTAGACGAATCATCAATAATCTTAAATACGAGGACGATACAACATTGATAGCAACAAGTGTGGATGGAATTAAAGACTTATTACGGAATATCAAGATGGAAAGTTCGA
>VIAB01008635.1:10108-20577 GCA_009801035.1 Oophaga pumilio
TCTAAAACGGACCGTTTTTTTGTGGTTGTGTCTGACACCGGCCTTAATGAGAACCCGGCACCACAATGTCTTATGGCTCTAGAAGTAAAAAAGAATAATAAAAATGACTCTTGTTTTGTAGTAATCCAATGTGGTGCAGCTGAGAAATCATGCTTTGCAGCCCATGTAAATTAGCCTAGAAGTGCATTCGGGGTGTGTCCATGCACAGCGACAAGTCCCCATTTCGGAATAATTTGCATGTAGCCTAAAAATTGAATTTCTTGACTATGGCATGTCAGATTACTACAAGACTGGTAACATTTTTATTGGTTTTCTTTCCCTAAACCAAGAATACCATTAGTTTAACCAGTAAAGTTATCCTGACATGTTTCCTATAACAAAGTGGCATTATTGCTGTTAAAGCACCGTTCCATCATGGGATTTTTACCAGATCCGGGTGACATGACGAGCCTTGCACCACTGCCTATCTACTTTTATTATATACCGTATATATTTTTATTTTAGGCTAGATACATTTTATAGTGACAAAAGTATTGGGACACACGTCTTAATCCTTGAATTCAGGTTTTTCATTCAATTTTCCCCCGGTGTGTAACATCGTCCTTCGCAGAGCAGTCTGCCGCTACTAACATCTGAAAAAGAATGATGCGCTCTATAGGGGTACAGCGACATCAGCATGGTCCTGTAATGGGACATCACCATTGTAACAAGTCATTTGATGACATTTTTTATTTTCTAAATAGTCCACAATTAGTTACGAGTGATACAGAAAAGTGAAAGGGTTTATGAACCACAGAACCTTGTGAAGTCACAGAGTGGTGTGATTGAGTGCTGTGGAGCAGAGGGCATAAAAGTCACCAACTCTTCCGACTCCATAACTACTGAGTCCCAAACTCTTCTGGCATTAACAACAGCACAAAAACTGTGCGCCAGGAGCTTCATATCATGGGTCCATGGCCATCTCCAAGCTGCATGCAAGCCTTACATCACCAAGCACAAGGCCAAGGGTTGGAGTGCTGGAGTGGTGTAAAGTCGCCACTGGACTCTGGAGCAGAGGGAACTTGTTGTAGCTGCAAACATTTTATAGCTAAAAGGGGGGAACAGCTTCATCTGTGTGTGTGCGCTGTGGGGATTCGCCGGTTTCTGAGCCAGGACCGGAGGGTACATATGTGTTATACATACTCCCGGCTAGTGAGCGCAGCACTAGATGGCATGGCCTTGCTCCATTAAAGTGTGTGAAGCGAGGCTGCACCTATTGGAGGAGCTCTGGAGTATGTATAACTCATACATACCCTCCTGCCACGGCTCAGAAACCCGCAAATCCTTGCAGTGCACAGTGCGGGCGTTGAGAGAATCATAAGTCTGCAGTCACACAGAGTGACTGAAGACTTATCAATTTGGCCCGGACAATGCTTTAATGTCAAATAGCAAAAATTTATCCCAAGAATGTGTAACTTAACTAACTGTTAATTTTGCAACCAAATCTGCTGAAACTTTGCCCCAAGCATCTGCAGCTATCAGTAATATACTATTTGCTACTGCAGTACGGCATGCAGGAGATCAGCGCCGCCCCAGCATGTGACGCCATTGATCTCTGCTGGGTATTGTAACACCTCTGTGCTGCCAGCTAATCACTGCATATTGGAGCCAACAGCAGAGTGGGCACTGTCACTGTGCACAACATGCAATGCAGGGACACAGCAGGGTCCAGTCCAGCCCCTGAAACAAGCATCAATGATGACGCTACATTTCAGGGAGGCGGCAGTGACTGTGACAATGACCGCAGCCCCTGCCCCCTGCTCTGATGATGCTTCGCTTGAGTATCCCAGGATGCACTGGGGATCTCAAGCAAATCGTCCTCTGACAGAAAATAAAAAAATTACACAAATAGCTCAGATAGGGAACGGTAGCGAAACATTTTAAAGGAAGTATGTTAGAAAATAGCTTAGATTATGGATAGGGATTTGGATAAAATTTACTTTTGCCTTAGGACTACCCCTTTAAGGTAACCGGCTAGAAGATGTACGTATTCTATGCAGCCGCACGCTCCGGTCCGAGTGCCGGCAGCAGTGCCGGGTGTTCATGCGTGAGAGAATCGTGTGAGTTTCTCGCATGTGTGACCCCGGCCTTACTCTGGAATCTGCCAAACGTTGTGGCTTGTGCCAAGTCTGTCCGTGGTAGCTTCTTTGAGCCTGTGGCTTCTGACAGATGTGGCAATATACAGTATGTATTATATGTATATAAACCCTCTTCTCATGTACAGCACCTTGGAATCAATGGTGCTTTAAAAATAAATAATAACAATCTTTTAATCCGCATAGTTTGCCTTTGCTCTCGGCAGCGCAGGTCTTGTTTACAAAGGACAATGTGCTGCCGAGAATGATGATTTTTTTTTGAGCAAGCAAAAAAATATTTTCACTCAACGAACAAGGGTTTCGCGCTACGGGCAGCCTGTTTACACTGCACAATTACTGGGAAGCAAGCATTTCTAGAAATTCCTGATAATCATGAAGTGGAAATGCATCCTTAATGAGTGCATCTAAAGTCAATTTAAGTACATTGGCAATGACTAAGATGTTAGTAATGCAAATAATTCAATTATAATGTATATTAAATGTGTACATAACATCGGTAGACACTGCTGTCATTCTCAGTATGTTTGCTTTGTTTGTCTGACATATGTGTTGGAAGGATTTCCGGATGTATGCCTTCACCATAGGCGTTCAGTGCACTGTATATGTTACATATAGGCTTCAATTTGATAAAAAAATAATGCATCTTCACTCCTTTTTTTACTGAATACTTCTATATAGGCTTGTGTGATTGATTATAGACATTTAACCTAAACAAGTACATCTATCGTCTAACATAATCTTACACTAGATAGCTCCTACAACCAGAGGTCGTGCTCGACCATGTGAGTGTTACATGTATGGCTGACGGTCAGATGAACAGTATTGCTATATCCGTCAGGGCTTGGATTTGTATTGAAGGCCAAGACAACGATTGTTTCCAATGAACAGCACTCAGATGACTCCTGGATGCTTTTTTTTCACAGATCCATTCACTTGAATGGACACGTTTGATCACCAAGTCAAGGGAAAACATGCCATGCTTCTTTTTTTCAGTCTGAAAAAAATATTGGATTTGTGAACAGCACTATAGACTATAATATACTCTTCATTAAAACCTCATTCGGGAAACAAAGACGTCTGAATGAGGCTTTATTGTAGAATATCTAGGAGTGGATGTTTTTTAAAGCTGTGATTTTTTTTTTTCCACACATTTGCCCACATATTTCACCAGTGGGTAACATCCTAAGCCAGTCCAGAAGATATATCGGATTTAAATATCAGAACCATTCTCCTATATGTGCTAATTTTTCTGCAGCCTGTAAATAAGAATTCTGTAAAATCCCATTCACATATTTTGTATTGTTCATTTCTGCACATTTTTGTTCTAGGATCAATTTAGAAAATGTGTAATAGATAAATCATGTGTGGACTTCAGGTGTATGTTGTGTTGAGGCTTGCTCAAGAAGCATCTTTCTAAAGGATTTAAGATCATTTCTATTACATTCAAGAAGAATGAGGTATTGATATTCAGGATCAACATATCAAGACAAGAATCAGAGAATGTTGAGCCAACTGCTGAGACTGGAAACTGGAAGAACTGGCCAAGCTAGATCACATTGTTGTAACTGATCTATTATCTTGCACCCTATTTATTTTGTGTTAGAGTCACTCTGGGGCCTTGTGTGACAAGGAGACATGACTTTGGTAAAAAGGCCGAGGTCTCATAAAAAAGTAGACTTGGCTTAACCTGCAACACCAAAAGTAAAAAAAATGTACCAAAGTTTGCCACAAATTTCAAGCACTAAATTAGCCATTAAATCATGGTGTGAATTAGAGAGTTTAAGGGCGCAGACAGGTGTCCTTATAAATTGAAGTGAGATCACAGTGCAGTGTATTGGCTGGTCGGTGGCTCTCCCAACCTGAACATGACATCTTCATGTATTTCTATGCAGCGGTCACGTTCGGGTCGGGAGAGCCGTCACCCACTCTGTGCACTGCATTCCAATCTCGTTCTGATTTATACGTCTGACTGTGCTCTAAACATGCGCCAAATGTATCGAACCACTTAAAGAAGAAGTGTATGTAGTGTGTGTTCATATGCTCACCTAACGTCGTCTTCTCCGGTTTCCAACGCCGTTCTGCTCTTCTACTCCATGACGTTACAGGCCCTCCAAGGCCTAATGGCAACTACAACCCTAAGATAAGGTGTATTTTTTTCCCAGATCGGTGCTACTCTTGTCAATAGGTTGTCCCTGGCTATAAAACACAATCACAATCATTTGAATAAAAAGCTAAGCTGTCACGCAACGCACAGCTAGACTTTTCTTTCTAATTTCTTAACAATTTTAGCAGTTCTTTCTAAAGTTGGTCATATACACGCGGTAGCTCTCGTTCTACAGGCAACTATCACATAATTGCTCTTCTTGATGGAGCATTCAAGTGTTCTAACTATGCAGACTGGAGAAAACACTCGGTAGTTTATCTCCCCTGAAAACAAAAGGATCAGAGGTATAAATTCAGATTGCCCGATCCTTTACTCCTGTGATATAATCTGTCAGTCTAGAGATTCTATACGCATAAAAGGGTCACGCAAAAAACTTTGTCTGTCTTTGGTTGACTTTCATCTAACCATCATCAGGTGGTGAATTGTTGTTCCTAAAATTATCTGGTGTGGACGTCTTTTATCTAATGTGTATGTGGGTCTTTGGTTACACCTTTATTTAATTCTATGTTCTTTCTTTTCTATTTTGAAAAAGTTCTATGGGCAACTCCAGACGACCGTATATTTTCTCAGAATTGGAAATCACACTCTGATAAAACTCTGATCAGCGTTTGATCAGAGTGTGAGCATCGTGTGATCCGATTCTGTTTCCATCTTGTCAGTCGTTGAAATCATCGGCGTGAAGTCTAATGTTTTCCACAGACTCATTGACTTGCATGGCCAAGTGCGATCAGAATATCGTGTCAAAGTTGGACATGTGATTTTTTTCCTCCTCCAAAGATCGGACATGTGCACGGTCCATAGACTAACATTGGTCCAAGTGCGATCTGATGTTTTGTTCCCGGACTGAAAATAGTTTATGGTCGTCTGTACCTGCCCTTATACTAAAAGATGAGGATAACAGCTCAGATAACAGATGTCAGCCAGCATTTTCCAGCATGACAACATTCATAAACAATGAATGTCAATTATCCATGCTAAGTGTATGTACCGGTATGTATTATAGCAAGGCTCCATGTATTTTTAACTAGTAGATTTAATTGCTCACCGACATGTACAGCAATTTGTTTGCATTTTCTTTATTTGCATTGTGTGCAAACAGATTTCTCTCCAAGAGTTGCATATGAGGATGACTATGCTTCCTATTGTTAGCGCACATTTTCCAGACTTCTGCCTGTACTCTGCTAATTATGGTACATATAAATATTGATATTTTATGGTCATTTACTTTATGCTAACACTTAATAAATCAGCGAAGGACATGAAACATGCTATGCCATGCCGGAGGTCGAAGTATTCACACACACTGGTCACTGAATTCTGGTTTAGCTTCTGATATAATGACTATAAGACCACGTTCACACAATCAATATGTGGTCAGTATTTCACATCAGTATTTATAAGCCAAAACCAGGAGTGGGTGAAAAATACAGAAGTGGTGACGTGTTTCTAGTATACTTTTCCTCTGATTGTTCCTCCCCTGATTTTGGCCTACAAATACTGATGTAAAATACAGACCAAATACTGAATGTGTGAACGTGGCCTAAGAGATATACTATACACAAACTGGTCAACAATTGTTACAATAATTCTGCAGACAACAATTATTTTAATGCAAGCATGAACGGTCCAATCATCCCAACAAATGAACATTCTTGATTATTGGCTTATCTAGCTTATCTAAAGTAACTTCATGACCCAGCATGTCATTAAAATAGCATAATGCTATGTCAAGATTTACAAAACTGAACACGAGACTCTTAATTAAAATTTTGATCAGAATGTAGAAGCCCAATGTCATGTCAGTTAGACCCTGACCTGTTAGGCATTGGGCTGTGCGGCGTCCACTGCCTCCATTATACTGCCCCAGCAGGACCATGTGTGGTCCATGTCTTTTCTCTAGTTGTGGCAAATTATGTCCCTATGAGAGTTTCATTGCAGCAGGGACAAAGTTTGCAAACCACTGTGCTATTATTTAGAATAGTATTAAAAGTGCAGCATTTGTCATTTGTAACCATAGATAGTTGTTAGTCAAAAAAACTACCTATCCCAATTCCACTCCATACTCATGAACGCTCAGTTTGGCAGTGAATGGATGTATTGTCAATTGGGAAAGTGGAGTGCGTAGGTAAGTGGAGTAGAGTAAGTCATTGCCAGATGTCTGTGGTGGTAGGTTATTTACCAGTGGGAACAAAGAGTCCAGCCCTCCATTGGGGGAGAGTAGGGAGGTCCCTATAAACATTATATAGTCAGCCATCCCTCCATAATTGGCTGACACCATTCTGAGATGTACAAGAGTTAATTCAGATTTATCTATGCAAGTAGACTCTTCAGAAAGGAAGAAGACAAAAACTCAAATGACACCTATTGGGATTAGAAATCCTAATAGTCAATATCGACACTTTAAAGGGCCTTGCCACGTGCCTTAAGGTACTGCCACACTAAACGCTCCCGCTAACGATCTCGTTAGCGGCGCATACTAATGAGATCGCTAGCGGGATCGTTTTAATATCGCTAAATGTGTGCCACATTTAGCGATATAGCTAACGACGCTATCGCCGTTAGCGATCTTCTTAGCGATTTAGCGGTACAAAAGTACCGCTAAATCGCTAAGAAAAGGTGCCACACAGCGATACATACTCACCCAGCGGGAGCGCCAGCGACGAGAATAGGGTCCGGATCGTTTCCGGCGACGAGCGAGATCCCAGCAGGAAGCTCGTCGCTGGAAGCTGCCGCACACAGCAACATCGCTAACGGGATCGCTAAATAGTGACGTTTTTTAGCGATCCCGTTAGCGATATTGTTTAGTGTGGCAGTACCTTTAGGGTAAAAGGCTAAAACATTTGTAGAGATGTGTTTCAGAGTGTTTGCCCCTCATCAGTGCAAAGTAAAGAACTGGTTGGGCTGGTTGAGAGGTCTCTGACAGGGGGCCTAAGGGGGAAGAGAATGTTTTTCCTTCTGGAGAGAGCAATTCATGAGGCAAAAATGTATGTAATTTTTCATCATTAGCCATATGTGTGGAACTGTGTCATATGGCAGCACAAAGAGTGCCTACAGCTTGATTATATTGAATAGTAAGGACTCTGCGTGTCCCCATCCAGGTCCCATGCACACAGCTGTGCCTTTTAGTAAGATCCGTAAAGGGTAATTATGGTAAATACTCCATGGTAGTTGGTAGAGTTGGTGAGAGTCGATTTGTAGAATTTGGTTCAGTAGCCAGGCATGTCAGTAATGTCTATCCATTGGATGGAAACTCTGAGAATTGCCTCCTACCGTCTCCATCATCCTCGACTCCCCTTTTGGAAATTATTATTATTTATTTCTATAGCACCATTGATTCCATGGTGCTGTACATGAGAAGGGGTTACATACAAATTACAGGTATCACTTACAGCAGGGGTGGGGAACCTCAGGCCCCAGGGCCATTTACGGCCCTCGATGACCTTTTATCCGGCCCCCGGGCAGATTCTCAGGGACCCCTGTGCTTTGGCAGGGAGCTGTATTTTGATTGCCAACAGCTCATTAATTTCTTCTTGCTCTGTAAGTACACATGTAGTGTTTACTACTGAACACTGAAGGGCATGCAATGAAAGATTACGTCCTGACACCGGTGCCAGAGTCAGGATGTACTTTGTGGGCGGAGCTTGTAAGGCCCCCGAAGGATGGTATAAATATCCAAATGGCCCTTGGCAGAAAAAATATTCCCCCCCCTGACTTACAGTAAACAAACTAACAATGACAGACTGATACAGAGGGGAGAGGACCCTGCCCTTTCGGGCTTACATTCTACAGGATTGTGAGGCAGGAGACAGTAGGTCGGGGGGTTGCAGCAGTTCCTGTGTTGGTTGAGGCGATATCTCCGGTAGTGGTAAGGAGGTAGCAGGGTCATTGCAGGCTGTAGGCTTTCCTGAAGAGATGGGTTTTCAGGTTCCGTCTGAAGGATCCGAATGTGTTTGATAGTCGGACGTGTTGGGGCAAAGAATTCCAGAGGATGGGGGATATTCGGGAGAAGTCTTGGAGGCGGTTGGGTGAGGAGCGAATAAGTGTGGAGGAGAGAAGGAGGTCTTGGGAGGATCGGAGATTACGTGAGGGAAGATATCGGGAGATTAGTTCAGAGATATAAGGAGGAGACAGATTATAGATGGCCTTGTAGGTCAGTATTAGTAAGTTGAACTGGATACGCTGAGGGAATGGGAGTCAATGAAGAGATTTGCAGAGGGGAGAAGCGGAGGAGTAGCGAGGAGAGAGGTGAATTAGTAGTGCAGCAGAGTTAAGGATGGACTGGAGAGGTGCGAGGGTGTTAGCAGGGAGGCCAGAGAAAAGGGTGTTGCAGTAGTCGAGGCGGGAGATGATGAGGGCGTGCACAATCATTTTAGTAGATTGAGGGTTGAGGAAAGGACGGATTCTTGAAATATTTTTGAGCTGAAGGCGACAGGATGTAGAAAGAGCTTGGATGTGCGGTTTGAAGGACAGGGCAGAGTCAAGGGTTACTCCGAGGCAGCGGACTTCTGGTACGGGGGAAAGCGTGATGTCGTTAATTGTGATAGATAGGTCAGGTAAGGAAGATCTGTGGGATGGGGGAAAGATTATGAGTTCAGATTTGTCCACATTGAGTTTGAGGAAGCGGGAGGAGAAGAAGGAGGATATGGCTGATAGACACTCCGGGATCCTGGATAGCAGAGAGGTGATGTCTGGGCCAGAGAGGTAGATCTGAGTGTCATCAGCGTAAAGGTGGTACTGGAATCCGTGGGACTTTATGAGTTGCCCCAGGCCAAGTGTATAGATTGAGGAGAGTAGGGGTCCTAGAACAGAGCCTTGGGGGACTCCAACGGAGAGAGGGTGGGACGAGGAGGTAGTGTGTGAGTGGGAGACGCTGAATGTGCGGTTGGAAAGGTATGAGGAGATCCAGGATAGGGCGAGGTCCTTGACGCCAAAGGAGGAAAGAATCTGTAGTAGAAGGCAGTGGTCAACTGTGTCAAAAGCAGAGGACAGGTCAAGAAGCAGGAGTATAGAGTATTGTCCGTTCACTTTGGCTGTAAGTAGGTCATTAGTAATTTTGGTCAGGGCTGTCTCAGTGGAGTGATGGGGGCGGAAACCAGATTGTAGAGTGTCAAAGAGCAAGTTAGAAGAGAAGTGGTAGGAAAGCTCAGCGTGGACATGCAGCTCCAGGAGTTTGGAAGCGAATGGGAGCAGCGATATTGGGCGATAGCTGGACATAGCGGTTGGGTCGAGGGTTGGCTTTTTAAGGATAGGCGTGATTGTGGCCTGGGGCGATGTCATTATTGTGGCATGAAGTACAAGTGACATCATACCAGGCCAACTAACCTAAGTAGAGCCACGGATGCCGCAAAGTAGGATACAGTTCTCTGGCCTCTTGTCAAGAGGTCAAAGATTATTGACGTGGATTCTGGACTGAGTCCCGTGAATCGATTTGTATAAACTCTAATAATTAGACTACTCAGAATGATCACCTTACCTGGGCATGAGTCCCAAAGGGAGGAAACTACAACCAAATGTTATTCTCTAGGTGTAAATTGCCCAAATTAAGATTTTGCCTTCAGTATAGGTCACCCAATTTTGTGAAGCCAAGAATAAGAGTTGTTCCAAAAAAGAGAAGTGGTATATTTTCATGAACCTTTGGACTCCTATACAGAGGTGTACCTTGGCTCTGTGCGATCTCTGACTGGTACTTACATTGCATACGCAGAAAAAATGCATCATTTGTGACATGATTGTTGATGAATTGAACTGCACTGTCGGCAGATGGTGAACATTTCCATGAACCGCCAATGTGAGCTCATTAGAATGTGGTAATCTTGTAGCGGGAATTGCCGAAGGTTGTGACATCTTCACAGTACTGCTTTTTGCCTGATTATGTCACTTCTTGCTGGTGTCAGACTTGTTCTTATTGTTCGCAATAAAGCAGCAATTTACAAGCGATTTAGCAAAGTGTTAGTTGTTTCAAACCAGTTCTGACATGGTGAGGTAGAACTTCGAGGTCAGTCAGCTTTCAAGTATTTCATTTTAGTTTTGTCATGGATGATTTGCTAGTATATCACTAGTTGGAGGTACGGTCAGTTTCATAGAAAAAGAATTAAATCAGGATTGTATTGTATTGCATAAGTATTGGGATCTCATCATACCTAACAGACCGAACATTCAGTGTCTCCCTC
>VIAB01008635.1:45318-58734 GCA_009801035.1 Oophaga pumilio
ATTTTGGATCTAGGCAATAAATTTACTGTGATTTCTAAGATAAAGAGCACAGTTAATGAAGAGGAGATCAGTGCAGGATAGAAGCTGTGCTGATATTTTAGCTACTAAAAACCCAAACACCCTGGATACACACAGATTTCACGTTCAGCCTATATTACCGAGAGAAACAAACCCGCAAGAGAAAAAAATGAAACTTGAATCAAGCTTTTCCATACCCCTTATATATGCTATATACGTATATAGAGTCTAATATCATATAGTTCATCCTAGATTATGGATAATGACAATATAGTGGTAATAATATGTTTAGCATGTTTATTTAATACTTATTTATATTTTTACATTTGGTTCCCACAGGGTTTATTACATTTGCAGTGGTGTCAGTTCTGGCATCTCTTATCCTTATCTTTGCTGTTGCTCCAAAAAAAGGCCCAACCAACATTCTGGTGTACATCGCCATTTGTTCCATCATTGGTGCATTCTCCGTATCATCTGTTAAGGGTTTGGGCATTGCCATTCAAGAGTTTATCGAAAGAAAACCAGTTTATAAAGACCCCCTTTTCTTCATCCTGTTTGCCAGTTTAGTTCTATCCATCAGCACACAAATCAATTATCTCAACAAAGCCTTGGATGTGTTCAATACGTCCATAGTGACCCCAATATACTATGTATTCTTTACCACGATGGTGGTCACCTGCTCTGTGATCCTATTTAAGGAGTGGAACAGTATGGATGTCAGTGACATGATTGGGACCCTAAGTGGATTTTTTACCATTATTGCTGGGATTTTTCTTTTGCACGCTTTTAAGAACACCAACATCACCTGGAGCCAAATAACCTCTAATGTTCAAAAAGAGAAACAAATGCTCTCCGAAGGACAAGAAGACCAACACAGCTTACTGGGGAACCCTGACCAATCTGGCTTGGCATTTGAAGATGATAATATCAATCTGAGCAGAACTAACCAACACTAAGTCCAACAAAGTCTGTACTGTTTCTCCATTACTACTTCATAAATGACCATACTGAGCCTCTGTTCAATGGACCTGATGTAGATATATATATATTTTTTTATATTTTTATGGTGAAGTATTCATATACATTATGGATGGATTTTACAGCCAAAAGGTCCTTACATGAAAAATCATAGTGGCCTTTTGGATATTGCGCCTTTGCCAGGACATATGAAACGGATAAAGGGTATATGGTTTCATTCGATCAGAATGCCCTTCCTCAAGCAAGACCCCAACAGGTCGTCATTATGGAAGTCACAATCAGAAATGTGCTTGTCCAGATCAGATGACCTCTGTTTAAGAACATAAACCATCAAAATGAAGAATATTGAGACAAAACACTAAACATATCATTGATTCCTCATCATTCCTCATCTATGGATGGAAGCATTTTTATAGCCAGAGCAGTGTACAATCATGTCATCCCGCTGCACATGCTGTTGGACAATGCAGGTGGTTGCATTGATTTTTTTTTATGCTAATGGGTCATGTACTCTGGACATGTGGCTGAATCATTAACTGGTGAAGTGACTGTACAAAGGCCAGATTTATACAATATTCCATGTATTACACACAGAATGAAAACGGGTTAAATTTTTTAAACAAGATAAGTACCTATACATAGGTATCGCTCTTTAATAACACAGCTTACGAAATATGTTGTGATTTACATTTTCTGAATGAGTTGCGCATTTTTTTAATTTTTTAGTTTTTTTTTTTTTTATAAAATATGTTGTTGGATTATCTTATATTTTATTTTGCATTCTTCTTATAAGAGGACAACCAGGTGTATGACCAATGAGTTGGTGTACTGTACCTAACTTATAGCTTGCAAATTATATGCCCTGTTGGTAGAGATGGGAGAATCAATACGATGTGGGGCCATACGCACATACGACGTGGCGCCAGGCCGCCACTGATGACAGCAGGTAAGTGGTGATTCGCAGGGCTTCCATAAAGCGGATCCAGATTACTGAGTTTGCCACTGGACTGGAGTTGGGTGAATCACCGCATACCTGTTGTCATCCGTGGCTCCTCTTATAGAAGCAGGTACACAGCACTCTTGAGCGAAGAATTGGGTGCCCAAGAATGGTTCCATCCACCCCATGCACATAAGGAAATTATAAGATACTTGGCAGTCCAAAATAGGTAACAAAACTTTATTAGGCAATCCAAATATCCAGTCAATTATGTTTCGGCCCTTAAATATAGGCCTTCAAGTCAAATAGAAAAACCGGGCTGTGGGATGGCAAATTGCCTCGCCTGGTGCTGTGCGTAATTTGGAGTGCCTAGTATCTTACAATTTCCTCTTTTGATTGGCTGGGCTGGTGCCACATCTCATGTGCATCACGTGATGATGCCATCTCACCAGCCTGACTAGTCAAAGGAAGAGCGAGGATGACAGCAGGCAAGCGTCAATTCACAATGGTCATAGACCCGGGTTCTGCACCCTGTTGGTCATTGTTTGACTGGTATTTCTCAGCTACTGGCTGCATATGACTGACCAACATTTCAGCTAATGGTTATTTAGATGAAAGACCTCAATGATCTTGGAAAAAACAGTCTTGGGCGACATTTATGGTGCATTGCAGTTTATGTTTGTCATATGTGCCACAGTCAAGGTATTCAGAGGCATCCAGTAAAAAATTCTCTACAACATACTGTATGTTTTTTAATTAATGAGCCTAAGGGTGATATACGCCATTGTATCCTTATAGAGTGGCATACGTTACAGGCATTAGTCAGATGTATAGAGTGTGAAGTTTTCCCAACACATACGGCAATACTCGTGTGAATACAGACTTATCTCAAGTCTATCACCAGTTCTGTAGAAATCTACGACACAATATTGCACTTAGTGCATAAGAGTAAGCGCTAACCACTCATGAGTGTAATGTGTTATTTTACCTGTAAGGAAATATGCACAAGGAGATCTCTGAAGGGTCTTTTGAAGCTGGTCCACTCCAAAATGCTTCTGTAAAATCACTCAAAATTCTCTTAAACTCTTTCTGTTTATTTCTAATGTCAAACGACAAGCTGCTCGTATGTTCAGTCTGTTGAACGTTTTTCTTCCACTTCAGGTTTGAAAAACACCCAGTGGGAGAAAACAAGGTGCATGTCACTTCTTTGAGGTATCTCCTGATGGACTTTGTTACAAAGAAAGCTTCAGAAAAAAAAATCTCTAAAAACCTTTCAGTAAACTGAAAAAACAATTCCAAAAACCCCTCAAAGGCTATGCACACCGAAATCTTACTTCTGAGTTTTCGGAGCAGAAGCAGAGCGGAAACTCAAAGATTTTGAGGAGTTTTGAGATTTGGAGAGTTTCTGCATGTGTTTATTCTTTTGAGTGTTTTGTCAGCCAGCTTTTGGAGTGGATCACCCATAACCTTGCACATACCCTTCCTTAGGCCTTAATCATACCATTGGGCTGGTGCTGTGGTGAACGCCACACTGTATATTAGTACATGCCATCTAATTAATCAGAATGGGTGCTATGCAGTGCAGAGGAAATGAACTGCCACAACATGTGTAACAAAACACACCGCACATTTCACCTTACTGTATGTTATCGTGTTTGCCTAAAATTTCCGTTGCTTTGTGAACACTGTTGCAGAAAATGTATTCCTATTGGATGCCCACTTCAATTAAATTTAGGTATGGAATTCACCCTGAAATCTTATTGGTTTGCGAGTCCATTTTTACCATCATTGTGGCATCTGTTCATCTCATATGCAAAAAATAAAAATTCAAAGCTTCTATTACCTATTAAAGGTTACCTGTCATATAAAAAATGCTATTAACCTGCAGATATGGGGTTAATCTTCAGGTTAATAGAGTTCTGAACCTGCCCGGCACCCGCACTGAGAGCTCCGCTGCAGGGAGAAAATGAACTTTATTCCAACTGACAGAGTTCAGTCTTCTGTCACCGCTCTGTGTATAGAGAACGGTGGCTGTAACCGCGCCCCCAGAAATGACTGACAGCAGCACAGCATTAGCTTCGATTGTCAGTCAGTGTTGGGAGTGTAGTTACAGCCGCCACTCTCTCTACACAGAACGGTGACTGAACGCGTGCCGGCGCCGTCCCCGAGACTGAAGCCTGAACGCTCCTGGGAGAAATAACGTTTATTTTCACCCAGAAATTCAAAACGCTATTAATCTGAATGCTTGGTTTGCATTCATCGCAGTCTGTAGACAGCACCACAGACTGCAATGAATATATATTTTCTATCTGTGAAATACAGCCTTAGTGATGTCATTGGATGTCTGTTAGTCTGAGACGCTGGACCTCCAGTGAGAACAGGAGTAGAAACTCTGGTCTTGGCAGTAGATGGCAGGGTGAGTAGAAGATTAACAATGCATTCTATTAGAATTTGGCCATTGTGAGAGGTGGTGGCACTGCCTATGACTGCTTAGTATTTCTACAGAAGAGGAATGTTTAATATAGGATGTGCTCATATTTTGCTGATTTCCCCAAAATGCTGTAAATGTAATGCCCTTTCATGACTGAATAACATGAATGTCGGCTTTCTTTCCTGGAACTCACATTGCATGGCAAATACATCTAACACTTTATTGCCATCACTAGCTGAGATGTAATAGAAATACCAAAATTTGACCATGTAATAGACCCTCCACAAGGAAAACAGGAGACCTACTGTACAAGAACAAGGAGTTTAACGACCAATGTAAAATAGAAATCTTTATTGATCCGTTTTCCTTGTTCTTTGTAGGTTTTTGGAGGTCACAAAGTTTTTTAATTCACTCAAATCAAGATATTAGACCGTTATTATTCTCGGTTTTCCATAGAACGGCTCCAGTGGTCGCCTATGAGTTCCAATAGGTGAGCAATCATCTCTCCAAGTTAGGGCCCCGTCTCACATAGCGACACGCCAGCGATCCCGACAACGATCAGGATCGCTGGTTTGTCGCTACATGATCGCTGCTGAGCTGCCAAACAGGCAGCTCAGGCAGCGATCAGGACAGCCACACTGCGGGTAACATCGCTTAGTTACCCGCAGTGTATGTTGGATATCAGCGCCCTGATGCAGGATTCCAGCAGTGTGCGGTGCCTGGAAACCCGACGTATACCTTGGTTACCAGCTCCCCAGCAGCAGCACGCTGGTATCCAACGTACACATCGGGTTTCCAGGCAGAGTCCCGTGCCTGGAAACCCAATGTTTACCTTGGTTACCAGGAGATCGCTGGTCTCCTGCCTGTCACACGCAGCGATGCGTGCCTGCCAGCGGGAGACCAGCGATCAAAAAAAAGTCCTGGCATTTCTGACACGACCAGCGAGACATAGTCAGACATAGCGAGATCGCTGCTGAGATCGCTGTTTAGCAGCGATCTCGGTAGCGATCTCGCTATGTGAGACGGGGCCTTTCGACACATGGCTGTTATCTCATGGGATGCACACAAGTAATGTATGAGAGGTACACACTTTTTAGCTGACGTTAGGCCTTACATTCTGCATTGTGTGTTTCCATATTCTTACTGTACTTGTGCCAAGACCTGCTTCCTTTAGATGAAGGGTGAGGGTTCCTTTCCCTGGACCATGTTGATCTTACAGGGACAATCATTATTAAATATTTTATATGGCAATTATGTATTTGTTATATAATCATATTATCACGCAAAAAATGTAAATTAATGTGTGATTGTAATGTGAGCAGTCCCTGAGCCACCAAATGGGTCTGCCTTCTGGTGTTGGTTCGTAGAAACCTATCCTAGGACAGGGAGTGGGAAGCTGGATGGCCGCTTCCTCCATCCCACCTGTAAGGGAAGGGCAATGTTTGACCTTGCCCTGTTAAATAATGTTTTGTCCCTAGAGCTGGGAGGGTCAAACAAGAACTGAGCCCCTTTCTATTGTGGTTGTTGATTAAAAGCATACAAAAGAATTACAATACTGAAAGTGAATAACAAAAGGAAAACAAGATTGAATCCCTAATTACTCATATAAAGGTTAATATATAAGCTCTGACCATTCTACTCTGGGATGGTCTCTTCACAGTTATCACTGCGGTGTCTGTATTCATGAAGGTAAATAGTTGATGAGTAATGATATCGCTCACTATGTCTATTATGCTTAGAGACATTGATAGCAGAGAAAATTGTAGACTGTCCCTTGATAAATATCTTGACTACTTGATAAATATCTACCTCTTTGTAATAAATGACAGGTAACCCAGCAGGAGATGCATGCTGCCCTAACGTGCAACAGTAGGAATCAGAACCCAGCTGCAATATTCTGGCTGTGTGTGTATTACTCCAAAATGCTGCAACATTTCAAAGAAAGCCAAATGTGAAAAGTAGCCAGGGACTATGTGTCTCAGATGACTAGTTGGAGCCATATCCCCAATGGCTTTTCCATGCCTGCATCACTATATCAATTCAGGTTAGAACCTCAGCATCACAAAAGAAAAGTAAATGAGACTGTGGGTCTTGCTGCAGGTGCTGAGGTTCCCACCATAATTAGTCTGGACCATGAGTCCCTTCCTCAAGCTCACAATTCTTTCAACATTGTGCCGGTCTTTCTCCTTCTAATCTGCTTCGCTATACTGACTGATGTCTCCTTATACAGACACACATAGGGAGAGACCCGATAGTCTAGGGGAACTAGAGAAGTCACCTGCCTCGGCCTAGTCATTTGGGACAGCTTTTCAATACATGTTCACTCTGGAATGCCATAGTAAAATATACGCGGCTGCAGTAATGTAGCCAGTGTTTGATTCCTGCGTGGGCATCATGCATCAGCCGGCAGCTTCCCTTTAACAGTTAAAAGTTATGGACAACTTTCTATCTTTTTTTATTTTGATTGCATTGTATGTAATAGGTAATAAATTAATTTTTTTTTAAAAAAGATTCTGTTGTTTTGCTTCTGCAGCTTCCATATCATGCAATACAAGCTGCTCAATGCTGTTCAGTGTTAATCAAGACCATGATACTCCCTGTCTGATCAGTCTTCATTCCTTCATTCCCTCCTGTCTCCTGAATGTAAATCTAAGCTGAGTTCTGATAATAATAGATTCAATTGTAAAGTCTTTTACATTTGCATTCAGGAGACGCAGGAAAGGCTAGAGACTGAGACAAGAGGAAGACGTGGATATCGGGATTGACACTGGCTGAGCTGCTTATAATGTTTTATATAATATGCAATACAATAAAATGTCCATAGCCTTTAATGCTTCTGGTTTGGATCAGCCTTAAGTCGACTTGTATATAGTGTAAGTGGTATTATCAGAAATTCATTCTATTACTGAATATGATTCTGTATATTGTATATGTCTTGAATATAAGTTGTGTTTTTACCAATTTTATTTAATTGTCATGATGTCATTTTACTTTTAGGATCTTGTCCTAAATTTCTGAGCCTGGAACTTTACACATTATGAATATTATTACTGAACTGACTGGCCAAATGAATTTAATAGTCACGTACACTACCGAGAGTGTATTTACATATTCAGGGAGTGTTGTATAGCACACAATCTTATTTCATGTACTGTTATATAAAAGACCATAAATGCACAAAATGTTTGGTTTGTCTTTAATTCTGATGAATGAATCGCATGTGGCTAGCTCCTTTACTGTATGTGCCTCCGGTCTCGCTGACTTGTCTCTTAGACCCACAGCTCTCAAGACTTGGCTGACACTTCCCATTCCCGGAGGCCCATAGGGACCCTCCTAAAGTTGCTGAACCAAAGTTCCCTTCCTCAACTGCCTGTTAGGAGTACTGCATGGCCACCACTCTAGCTCTACTTAATTATTTTCCTTCCCTGTCTGTTTCTCTGTTATCCTCTTCCACACATACACTCACTGTGGTGAGGACCACCTTGACAAGAGGGGTGTTCTTTCTTTTTTCCTTGTCTGAATCTACTAACTGGACTTCCTTTTCATGTCACTAACCCACAATCCCTAATCCTCCTCGCCAATCTGGGTTGGCCTTTACAGTTAACCTTGTCTACACTACTAACAGGAAACTGCAGCCACAGAAGGATAACTCTTAAATACACTACAGTAAAATACATTTTCATACATTTAAACACTAAGGGGTGTCAGAGGAGTGCAATGCCACTCTCACTGCTCTTACATTATCAATACCATGGATAGTCAGAAGAACAAACAATTCTATTTTGAAACAAATCAAGCCAGACATGACACTCGATGCAAGGATCACCACGTTACAACTTGCCTACTTTTGACACATCATATGAAGAGAACAATCACTGGAAAAGGACATCATGGTCACAAGAATAGAAGGAACAAGGCACAGAGGAAGACCAACAACCCGACGGCTTAATACTTCAAGGTAACGGTCAAGACTTGCACAAGATCGATCTTCCTACAGATCGTTCATCCATCAAGTCGCCATGGCTCAAGATCAAGCCGAATGCTGTTAACAAAATATATACAGTGGGGAAAATAAGTATTTGATACACTGCCTATTCTGCAAGTTTTCCCACCTACAAAGAATGAAGAGGTCTGTAATTTTTATCATAGCTACATTTCAACTGTGAGAGGCAGAATCTAAAAATTAAAACCAGAAAATCACATTGCATTATTTTTACATAAATTTGTATTTTATTGCATGAAATAAGTATTTGGTCACCCAGCAACTATAAGAATTCTGGCTCATACAGACCTGTTAGTTTTTCTTTAAGAAGCCCTCCTACTCTGCACTTATTGCCGGTATTAATTGCACCAGTTTGTACTCGTTACCTGTATAAAAGACACCTATCCACACACTCAATCAATCACACTCCAAATCTCTCCAAAATGGCCAAGACTAAATAGCTTTATAAGGACACCAGGGACAAAATTGTAGAGCTGCACAAGGCTGGGATGCACTACAGGACAATAGGCAGGCAGCTTGATGAGAAGGCAGCAAATGTTGGCACAATTATTAGAAAATGGAAGAAACACAAGATGACTGTCAATCTTCCTCAGTCTGGGGCTCCTTGCAAGATCTCGACTCGTGGGGTAAGGATGATTCTGAGAAAGGTTAAGAATCAGCCCAGAACTACACAGGAGGACCTGGTCAATGACCTGAAAAGAACTGGGACCAGAGTCTCAAACATTACCGTTAGTAAGACACTACGCCTTCATGGATTAAAATCCTGCAGGGCACACAAGGTCCTCCTGTTCAACACCAGCACAGGACCAAGCCAATTTTCAGTTCACCAATGACCATTTGGAGGATCCAAAGGAGGCATGGGAGAAGGTCATGTGGTCAGATGAGATCAAAATAGAACTTTTTGTTATCAACTCCACTCGCTGTATTTTGAGGAAAAAGGATGAATACAACCCAAAGAACACTGTCAAAACCGTGAAGCATGGTGGGGGAAACATCATACTTTAGGGGTGGACGACTGCACTGCATTGAAGGGAGGATGGATGGATGGGGTCAAATATTGCGATATTTTGGAAAACAACCTCCTCTCAGTAAGAGCAATGAAGATGGGTCATGGTTGGGTCTTCCAAAATGACAATGGTCTGAAACACACAGCCGGGGCAACTAAGGAGTGACACCATAAGAAGCATTTCAAGGTCCTGTAGTGGCTTAGCCAGTCTCCAGACCTGAACCCAATAGAAAATCTTTGGAGGGAGTTGAAACTCAATGTTGCCCACGAAACCTGAAAGATCTGGAGAAGATCTGTTTTGAGGAATGGGCCAAAATCCCTGCTGCAGTGTGTGCAAACTCGGTCAAGAGCTACAGGAAATGTCTGATCTCTGTAATTGTAAAACAAAGGCTTCTGTAACAAATATTAAGATCTGTTTTTCTATTGTATGAAATACTTATTTCATGCAATAAAATGCAAATTAATTATGTAAAAATCATACAATGTGATTTTCTGGATATTATTTTTAGATTCTGTCTCTCATAGTTGAAGAGTACCTATGATAATTAATCTTAAAACTCAGATGCCCCCTAGTGGCACACGTTGTATACACAAACATTAATGCTCCCTTGGACCTAGTTTCTTAATCTATAGAAATAAAAAATTCTCCCAAATAGGAGAAATTCTACTTTCCTAAAATACAGAAAATAATGCTGAACTCATACTGATTTTTGCTATAAATGTTTTTATTAAGCGTTATAAGATTCATAGAAAGAGAATTTGGAAATAAAACAAAGCTCATTGCATTTGAATGTTTGCCAATAGTGATATATGGTTCATCAAGAAATATGCTGACATTTTGAAAACCTATCATCTTTAAGTGTCAATATTGTTGTTGCATCAACACAGTGAAGATGCGAGCTGCAGCACACGGATGACACACAGATGACACATGGATGGCTTCTGTGTGCCATCCTTTCTTTCACAGACCCATTCTCTTGTATAGGGGTCTTTGATGGACCAGATGACCCAGGAGGTCCGTTCCAACTCTACCATTCTATGATTCTATGTGTGAATCAGAATAAAATGTGACATTTCTTTGTTTTATTGCTTTGGTTTTTCTTTTAGACACTCAGTCAGTCTGCGGACATGTGAACAGTTCCATAGATAATAATGGGTACATGTTCTATCCATAAATGGCAGACATCTATATGTGTAACGTAAGTAATCTATTCTTCACATCGCCGATCATTTCTAGTGTAATCACGGCAGCGATCAGCAGAAAAATATGCAATCACTCATTTGTCTGCTAAGCAATAATTTTACTTTGCCCTAACATTTGTAGGCAGCAAATCTCCCTATGAAAACAAGGGATGTACGACCAATCAAATGTAGAAAACGTGTGTGCTTTCAGCTCGCCTCTCAAATACTTTGCTAGATCCCTGGAAAGTGGTCAGATGAAAAATCCTGGTTGGGAAGGAATAGATAGGACTTGAAAAGTTAGTGAAAATCCGTCTGAACTATGTTTATTTATGAAAAAAATAAGAAATTTTGAGAATTTTGCAATTTTCCAGCTTTTAATTTTTATGGCCTTGAATCAGAGAGTTATGTCACACAAAATAACTAATAAATAACATTTCCCACATGTCTACTTTATATTTAAATAACATCTAATATAGAATTACCTTGTAATGTCTTCACATTCTGTTCCGTCCAGATCTGTCCAGATCCCAGAATTCCAAGCGGCGGAAGTTCACCGACCGCCATATTGGGACACTCAAGTGATGGATGTCTCAATATGGAATCTTCTGGTGGGCCCAGCCTTTTGCACGGTACCACCAGAGGAACACCGTCACACCACACACAAACACACACACTGTATACGCCGTATGCACCACACACACAAACACACACTGTATATGCCGTACGCACCACACACACACACACACTGTATATGCCGTACGCACCACACACACACACGGTATACGCTGTACACAGCCTCTTGTGTGGTACTACCAGCGGAACACCGTCACAAACACGCTGCTGCAGGGATTAGCCGAATGATTCACTGACCGCCGCCATCTTTGTACAGGAGGAGCGCATGCGCAGTTTTAAAGAGAGAGTGGATAGACGGGTGAGCACATGGGGAGAGATTCTCAATGCTGCAAAGCCTGGCCCCATCGTGACATTACCGCCCTCCCAAGGCGATAGCACCGGGCCTCCATCTACTTAACCATAATAGAATTTCATTGGTGCAATATGTAATTCAAAATATGATAACAAAATGTAACCACTAAGTATATAAAGTCCAAAAGTAGGCACATGCGGGCCCACATGCACCACCCAAGGGACTAAACATCTGAATAAATTGATGTCAGATAAAAATAGCACTTCACTTTTATTTTTTCATTAAAGGGAATCTGTCACCCTAAATTGGCGGGATATTTAAATGATGGCAGTCAGGTCAGATGGGCGGTGTTTTGGGTACTTGCCTTAACATGTTGTTCGCCGCTGTCTCCATTATTTCTGGGAATTGTAGTCGTTGCCCTCCATATAACGCGCCTGCGCATTGCAATCTGCGGACAAAGCATACTGCGCGTGCGCAATTCAAGATTGCAATGTGCAGGTGCGTTATATGGAGGGCAACGACTACAATTCCCAGAAATAATGGAGACAGCGGCGAACAACATGTTAAGGCAAGTACCCAAAACACCGCCCATCTGACCTGACTGCCATCATTTAAATATCCCACCAATTTAGGGTGACAGATTCCCTTTAAGGGACCTTTTTGCGTGACTTTATGTAATTGTTATTACAATTAGACATAATCCATCCTTCTGCTCAGTGTTTGCTTGTTTTTTTCATTTTTTCTGTGTGCTGTCATCCCTTTTTAAATATTTTTAGACACGGTTCAATAAAACTACTTTTATATGAATTTATTGGAGGATTTTTTTCTTGTGTAGGTTACAGTGATTAGGGTGCGTGCGATCCAGGCATCTTAAAGTGTTTTAATGTCTCATTTACAGTCCAGACCTCAACCCAATTGAAATGCTGTGGCGGGACTTTAAGAGAGATGTGCAGAAAAGAATACCCACACGCTTCAATGAACCAAAGCAAAGAAGAGTGGGCCGAATTTGTTGAAGAATGATGTGACACACTGATAAAGTCATAAAGGAAATGATTACTTTAAGTCATCATTGCTCGTAAAAGTGATTCTGCAGCTACTAATTCATGGGGTGTACTTAATTTTCCACGCACTGCTGCTGCATTCTGGCCTAGTTTTTCTTAAATAAATAAATAACAGCATGTAATTTATTATGTCTTGCTGTTCATTTGAGGTTGTACATAACAAATCCTAAAACCTTTTCAAAACCTGACTTTTTTTAATTATGCCCTGATACGTTAATCTATAGGACTCAAAGAAGGTGTACTTAATTTTTCTCATCAACGTTTATTCTTCATTCTGGGATTATTGAACACAAATCATAAAACACTGGCATTTATATAAAGTGTGCTGTCGACATAACATGAAAATCAGGCCGGATTTACAAAGTACAATATTCCTTCTAAACTGTAAAATTTCACATTTTAGAATCCTCTAATCACAGATTTGTACATATTTATATGGTTATTCTCATGATGTTTTACTGGGATGTAAAGCAAATGTTCCTATTGTAAATCACTGTTTACTTTCTCTCATATGAATGGCAATAAACACGATCTTAAAAAAGTGTCTTACACGGACGGTGGCTTAAAGCGGTTCTTAGGGCTGTCAAAGTACGACAGTAAAAATGCACCAGACACAAGGGCTACGGAACGGGTCTTGGTCTGTAAATAGAGTGTGGATTAATTGTGCTCATAACCCTTACATCACTTATCTATATCACTTACCGAGCCCGAGTCAGGGGCTTTAACTCTTCTTCGCACTTTTTTCCCCCTTCTCTTTTTTACATTCCCTCTGTGCCTCCTCCATTTTGTACGCTCTACATGTTTACACAGCAGTTATGACTTCTTTTATTGCTACTGTGCTAAAAGTTTGGCTTCAGATCAATCGGGGGAGGAGG
>VIAB01008635.1:78711-94270 GCA_009801035.1 Oophaga pumilio
TACTCAGGTCTCTTCATCAGGCATTGACTGATACAAAATCTGAAGAATCACATAAATATAATAAAGATCATTTTCTCATTGCTGCATTCGGCTACGTGCAGGCGCCAGGCAGCATCATAATGCTGTTAACCTGCAGATTAACCACATAGCTACAGGGTAGCAGCCTTATTTCTGGTGTCAGGTTCCCTTTAAATGAGGGGGCTGTCCTTTTTGTAAGTTCCGTGTGATCTGGCACACATCGTGTCTCTGATTTTATCTCATGGAAAACTCAGTTTGTGGTTTATGTAGTTTACTGTCCCTGCGGTTTCTTTTATATTGGCAAAACTATCCGACCGTTATACGTTAAGTTCAGAAAACATATGAAATCAATCATGTCGGAAAGGATTCCGCAAGACTCAAAGCATGTATGTAAATGTTATCAGTCTAATTCTGAAGTTTTAAGATTTGCAGGGATAGAAAGTGTTAATCTCCCGGATCAGTCAGGTAACTATAAGAAGTTACTTCTTAAATGGGAAGTCAAATGGATTATGAAAAAAAATCACAAGGACCGCTGGGTTTATCACAGTTTATGTTTGGACCCAATGAAGAACCATAGAGCGCGAAACATCCAGAAAGTGCAGCCTTTCCTCTTTAAAGTTTCACGATTTTCTATTTCCCTTACTACTTCCCTCATTATAATTTATTCCAATTATAAATTTTACAGTGACATCAGGGCACCAGGCGATGATGAAGTTTCCTGGCTGTGAAAAATCAAGCACACAGCCCACAGCTATGTACAATGGTGACACATATCACATCAGCAATAAAGCACTTCTGACACCACCTGCTATAATTGTAAGAAGTTTAATTTCTTCTTCATACAGAACTAGCTGAAGAGCCCGGCGCTGCCCGAGCATAGTAACTAACTACGGTTAGTTATAACAAATTATGATTATATCTATATATAAAGCTGAGTGTAGAGCCCGGCCCACTCCGCATAGCCACATTCACTATAATATCCCACACAATCCCGTCAGCCAGAGCCACCGGACTACTACCCCTAATATCCCACATCATCCCGTCAGCCAGAGCCACTGGACTACTACCCCTAATATCTCACATCATCCCGTCAGCCTGGGGTCAGAACCAGAGCGCTGAGTGGATCTGCCCTGACTTCCATACCAATAATCCCTTTAAAAGGCCTGGGGTCAGTACCACAGCGCTGAGTGGAACGGTCCTAAATTCCATACCGGGGATCCCTTTAAGAGAGGCCTGGGGTCAGAACCAAAGCGCTGGATGGATTAGCCCTGACTTCCATACCAATGATCCCTTTAAGAGAGGCCTGGGGTCAGTACCAGAGCATTTGGAGGCAATTGCCCTGACTTCCATACCAGGGATCCCTTTAAGAGAGGCCTGGGGTCAGATTCAGAGCACTGAGGGATTTGCCCTGACTTCCATACTGGAGATCCCTTTAAGAGACACTGGGGTCAGAACCACCCAGTCACTGTCTGCTGAGGTGTTGTAGTGGAGTGAGAAAACTGTTGCTCATAGCAACCAATCACAGCTCAGCTTCTTTTAAACAGCTCTGGTGATTGGATGGTGATACCCACAAACACATTCAAATTTATATATATAGAAGTGCTGACACGGGTCAGTGTAGCCAAAATTGAAATGGGGATTTCTGGATTGATTTTTAGGTTGGGCTCAAAATTGTTTGATTTTTTTTTCTTTTTCTCTGTTTCTTAGGTTAGTTTTACTTGTCATTCCATTTCATTCCAATATGTTATTCCTTTGCCCATAGCCATATAATGCCAGACATTATAACTTGCATTTTGGTGCGCATATTGTATATATTTCTTTTAGTAACTTCACAAAATAACTAAAATTTATAATACTAATTTATGGAAAGAATTTGTACTTGGCTGTTTGCATTACTTTTACATTTTTTTCCTTTAGTACACATTTATGTACTTATTAAAAGCTTGCTTACTGTCTAATACTTTTATAGTGATGATCTATCCCCAGGATTGGCTATTGGATCCGAACGGTGGAAGTAGGACAGTCGGTAACTCGTTTCGTTCAAGATTATTATATACCCCTTTTCATATGTAAAGCGCAATGGAATAAGTGCAAGTGCCACGGAAAAAGTGCAAGTGCCATGGAATAAATGCAAGTGCCATGGAATAAATGCAATTATTTATATTCCCTGGTCAAGCTATTTAATTATAGGATAAAATTCTTGGCTGTCTAGTCATAAAGCAAATTGACATCAATGGAATTAATGCCATTGTAGGTAGAAAAATCTTTGATCTTTCAGTTTAGGGAGTCTGTCAGCACAAAATGACAATGCACAACAAACTGTTCTTTTCAACATATCTTCATCCCTTCTCCCTTAATTGAAAATATCAGTTTTATGGGAGTTGGAGGAGGGCAAAGATAAACAGAAAACACGTAGGTGCGACGGTTCAATGATGTAAGGTCAAGCCAATGGTGCACCGAGCGCTTGTGCTTGGTTTGAACAGTCATTTGGTGCTGACAGACTCCTTTTAAACATTGCAACTTAGTGACAGATTTCACACGCTCCTGGTGAAGTCTTGATACGAAACGTGCGTTGGGGCGGTGGGGACCTTCCATCCAAGTTTATATGTATGTAAGTGTTGCCATCTTGCTTGTTGTAGTGTATGGATTCCTAATAGCTTAGCCGATAAGAAGCTCACACACCAATGAAAAAAAAACACTGTGGTTTATAGCAGACTACTGAAGGCAATAATTCTGAATTTCACTAACTTAAGGGTATGCCACACTAAACAACATCGCTAACGGGATCGCTAAAAAACGTCACTATTTAGCGATCCCGTTAGCGATGTTGTTGTGTGCGGCATGCAGCAACGACGTGGCCCCTGCTGTGATCTCGTTCGTCGTCCTGATCGTTCCGGACCCTATTCTGATCGTCGGCGTCCCGCTGGGTAAGTATATATCGCTGAGTGTGGCACCTTTTTTAGCGATTTAGCGGTACTTTTGTACCGCTAAAGTCGTTAAGGAGATCGCTAACCGCGATAGCGTCCTTAACGACATCGCTAAATGTGGCCGACACTAGTGATATTGTAAACGATCCCGCTAGCGATCTCATTAGTATGCGACGCTAACGAGATCGTTAGCGGGATCGTGTAGTGTGGCAGTACCTTAAAGCAAGACTGAAATCTAGACATCCTGCTTATCTGCACATCCTCACACTGCAGCCAAATTCATTACCCTGGGTACAATGTGGTTACATTCTCCTAATGACATTATCTCACCAAAAGACCAGACATCAGATTTGCTGCTGAATTTGCTGTAGTTGAACACTTCAGGGGGCGACCATTTTACTGGAAACTTGGCTCCACATGAACTTGTGTACTGATCATCCAGAACATACCTGGTTTTAGTAACAGAAGAGATATGGATAACATAAATAACATATAATAATGCAGAAATCATCCAATGTCTAGGAAAAGAAAGAAAACGATAAATGTAATCAACATGAGACAGTTTGACCACATCTCAGCGCTCCATCAAACTGCATTGAAAATTGATAATATAAGTATTTGACACCATGAATATAGTGTTCCATTATTAAAGTCAGATAAATGTCCGATAGCAGCTTCTGGAAAAGTATAAAACTAATAGTTAATAATTATTAAAAAAATAATAATCCTAAAAATACAAGAAAAAAACATATAAAAGTAAGTAATTATAACATTTGTTTTCCAAATATACCCCCATCCAGGCATGACTGACATTTCTAGGTCCATACCAGATCTAAATGGAGGCCACAGGACTGTCAACCAAGCCTGGTAGGACAGGTTCGGAGACTGGCCCGCCTATCTGACTCTTCCTGACAGCAGCACTGCCCTGATGACTCTTTGCTGGTAATGAACACACAGAGGCACGTTTGGCAACATTGCCAGGTCATGGTAGCAGTTTGAGGCGCTAAAGCAACCTAAAAGGTTTTCCTAAAGTATTAGGAGCAGAAACATTTTTCTGTATCCCTAAATTGATGGTGCTGTACTGTTGGTGGGAAGTGGTGATAGAGAGAACATCGTCTCATCTGGAAAACACGAGTCCAGGCTCCGGAGCCTTTAAGAATCTAACAATGTTATTCTTTGGTTTGTCGGTGGAAACCATTAGCTATTGACATCAATAACACGCTCAAAATGCTGTGCAACAAAAGCTATGCTGGGACTTTTAGTACCACATTAGTGCTGAACATTAGCATGTGCGATAGTTACGGTAATTCAATATGACAGCCAGCCTTGCAGACAATTTTTATTTTTTAAATAGAAAAGGAAAAATGACTGCACAGGTTTTATGAAAAAAAAATATTGCTATATTACAAGCGCTTTTACTTTTTTTTTTTACAAGCACTTTTCTGTCTCTTTTGATTTTGGGACATGTTGTTCTTGCAATTTTCATGGTGTTTTCAAAGTCCTATAGGAAAAAGCCATAATAATAACTACATAGAAAATAAGACTGTGTACTGTGTGTGAGACTGGCCAAACAAAGCTTCATGTCACGGTCTGTAGAGTAAGTAACTATTGTGGGAAAAGACCACAAGAGACATTTCCTGTCCGATCTGGTGACCCGAAGATCAGGATGTAATTTTAGACTACCACAATCGTCTCACAAATGGATCCCGCAGTCAAAAAAAGATGATATTCAGCTTAACAAGATATCTACATAATTAGAACTACAACTGATTTATCTAACCATGGAGCAACAGCCTGAACTTAATATGCCTTGATAAGAAATGGTCTTTTAACCATGAAGATTCACACTTAAAGCAATCTGTACGCACAAAAGGACTGTTCAAAGGTTAAAATCGGGCAGGTACGTGCAGGAGTCCGTTGTCTGTTCATGTTCCCTGCACTCCTGCACGTACCTGCCCGATTTTAACCTGGTCCACACTTTTGGATGTAAATAAAGGACTTTGGGTTTTAATTCCATCCGATGAGTGTCGCATTTCTTGTACTCATGCCTTTAACCATTTTATATCTTAATGCTAACCTATTCTATATCTTATGCTGTCCTTATCTTATCCTATGCTATATTCACAGTATGCTCTAACACTCTATATACTGTACAAAACCTAAGGACGGTATTCATATAGTGTGTCTGTTGTCTTCAGGGGCAGGAATGGGGTAAAGGCACTGTCACACTCAGCGATCGCACCAGCGATCACGACAACGACACGACCTGGCGAGATTGCTGGTGCGATCGCTATGTGATCGCTAGTTAGATTCCAAACACAACTCATCAGCGATCTGTATAACAACCTCTGGGGTCGTTGTGAAAACCTAGTCCCACCTGCGACGCTGGTGAAGTCGTTCATAAAGGGTGTCACACTCAGCGATTCAGGCTCACCAGCGGGACACCAATGACCAAAAACGGCTGGGAACGTTCATAAGCGATCAGCGACATCTCAGCAGGGGCCACATCGCTGCTACATGTCACACACAGCTAAGTCGCTAACGAGATCGCTACTGCGTCATAAATGGTGGCGCAGTAGCCATCTCGTTAGCGATCTCGCTTAGTGTGACAGTACCTTAAGACAGTCCACATCCCTACACGATCAAGCAATCTGCCGCTCTATTCATTCTTAATGGGATCAGCAGATAGCTGAGTATTATGAATGGAGCAGCATTGCGCTTGATTGAGCACCTCTAAATTTACCTTGTGCTCTTCAGAGCCCAGGTTTTCAGGATTGTGGAGGTCCCAGCAGTCAGACCCAGGAGGTTATCATTTATCCCATTGATAAGGAATAACTTCCAAACTTGAGAATGCATCTTCAACATAAAACTGTAGTTAGACAATAGGTCATTTTATATTGTTTCCCTTAAAGGGGTATTCCCATCACTAAGATCCTATCTCAACATGTAGTAGATGTAATGATAATAATCTTCATTTTTATTTAGCGCCATCATATTCCGCAGCACTTTACAGTTTGCACACATTATCATCACTGTCCCCGATGGAGCTCACAATCTAGATTCCCTGTAAGTATGTCTTTGGAATGTGGGAAGAAACCAGAGTACCTGGAGGAAACCCACACAAACACGGGGAGAACATACAAACTCCTTGCAGATGTTGTCCCTGGTGGGATTTTAACCCAGGACTCTAGCGCTGTAAGGCTGCAGTGCTAACCACTGAGCCACCGTGCTAGCAAATACTTTCAATTAGAAATGTGATATAGTTCTTCTGATTCTCTATGTTGCTTACCCCATGTGCAGGGTATTGCAAAAACTTAGGTATGCATGATTACGACCACTAACAACTAACTGTCACTATATGAGTGGTCGTAACGATGGATACCTAAGCTTCTGCACTGCCCTGCACATGGTAAGCGACATATGCAATATCCTCTTATGCCATGTCACAACCTTGTGCACAATTCTTAAAGATTCTTGTTGTAGATCAGAAAGATAAGTGTAATTCTATTTCTGCTTCTCTTCTCTTTAGAAGTGGCAGTGGCATACAAATAATCTGCCAGCAATAAAAATTCTGTATCCAGACAACTCTGTACAAGGCGGGGACACATGTCTGGAGGAAGGGGACCCTCAAATCCTGGAGTTTTTATCATCTATAATCATATTGATTGTGTTAGGCTGTGTGTCTTCCCTTTTAGAAGCAGTGGTCCATTTGTATGTCCGTTCTTGTTGGGAGGGAAGAGTTAATGAAAAATATAACTTCCTGTGGTCTCTTCCTCTTTCTCCTACCAGAAGTCATGGCAGAACTCGCTGCCCCTGTATTCACACTGCAGACATGGCTAACCTCTCATACAGTGATGGTGCTATACCCTACATGTGATGTCTGCAGCTTCACGTAGTCCTGGTGTGATGGTGACAGTGGGAAGTGTGTGACAGGAGGAGCAGCACAAGGACAGGCATTTTACTCTGCTCAAGATGGAGTGTCAAGGAGGACACGTATTACACACAGGGATGAGCGAACCCGAAAGTTCCTAGTGTCCAGTACCGAACACTGAACACAACATTTTACTGTATGTCCTCCGGTTTCCTGTTTGGGTTTGCCTGTCTAATAAACCTTGTTGAAAAGCTGCAGCGCAGCCAATAAACAAGATTTTAGACTGTGGGCACTTCCAGAGTCATCACAGCAATGACAAGTATTGGCATGGCTGCAATTGGTGGGTGCAGCATGTGCCCCGTCCTATATAAAGACCAGATCACTAATGCCGCCGCCGTTATGCTCTCGTTGATGTAGGGATAGAAAGCATCTGGAGTGAGAAACAGATTCTGACTGCGCACTCTGCAAACACAACTCTTCCTGTACTCTGTAACCCCTATATGTGCCATTTCTGTGGTAAAAGCCGCTGTGTGTACCCTGCAAACCTCTGCTCTTGGTCTAGCACCTCCTCTCTTCTTGCGATGCCATCTTCCTTCTTGCTTCATCCCTTATGTCATCCACACAGTCTTGCCGACATTATGCTCCTATTGAGGGCAGAGCAAAGGACTGCAGTGCGCAGGTGCCAGGAAAGGTCAAAAAGTACTTTGCAGTACTTTGCTCTGCCCTAGTCAGGAAAGAGTCAGGAAAGAGAAGTACACCTGCTGATCACCTGATCGATGCCAGGGAGACGCAAGAAGCAAGAAGGAGGACAGCATCGTAACAAAAAGGAAGGCGTCAGACCAAGAAGAGCGACACCACTCAGACCGTAACGCCATTCAGGTGAGTATAATAAATGCTCTTTTTCTTGTCTTGCAGGTCGGGTTGTGAGCCGATATACAGCATTATAGAATGCTGTATATCAGGCCTGAAAAGCGGTGGCCATATCTCATATCAGTCAAACCTAGTGACAGGGTCGCTTTAAGCCACTGTGTGCAATCTGCACCTCCCATCTGTGACAGTACTGTCTTGTAAGCTGCTGTGTGTACTCTCCACCTCCCCCCGCCTGTGGGAGTACTGTCCATGAAGCCGCTGGGTGTACTCTGCACACCCCGTGGGAGTACTGTCCGTAAAGCTGCTGGGTGTACTTTGCACTCCCCCTGTGGGGTACTGTCCTTTAAGCCGCTGGGTGTACTCTGCACCCCCCCTGTGGGAGTACTGTCCTTTAAGCCGCTGGGTGTACTTTGCACCTTCCCTGTGGGAGTACTGTCCTTTAAGATGCTGGGTGTACTCTGCACACCTCCCCTGTGGGTGCACTGTCCTTTAAGCCACTGGGTGTACTCTGTTATCATGCTTGTCATCCACACATGGCTCGGCAAGGTACCCAACTGTACAGGTAGGGGACAGTTTGGGGTGAATGGAGATGATTGATGATGATGATCAACTGTTTTTACAGCAGGGTGGCATTCAGATCAGCTCCCTGGCATCACTGGAGCGTGGCTGAGGGGATACAGAGTACCCCGACCATATACCTCCCACCGAGGGCAGCTTGTCGTGGTCTCTGGCAGCCTGGCACACATGAGCCAATACATGCTGCAGTCTCTGTACCATATAATACATTATATGGTACATTGAATTGTTTCAATAAAGCCCTCAGAAGATGGCAATGAAAAATCAACTGGACTGCTCACTTTCTACCCACTTTTTGTGTGAGATGCAATCAACAGGATAACTGTGGTTTAGACTTGCTCCATATAAGATAACCCAAATTCACACTGTAACTTCTTACCTTGTCATTCCAAAATCAGATACTTTTACTACCCCAAGGTCATTTACTAAACAGTTTCTGGCAGCCTGGAAAGAAAACAGATAAATGCTATTACCGCCATGATGACGCACTGTACATCAGGAAATCAGCACAAAATATAAAGTATTAATATGGAGAAATTCTCAAAAAAACATGTTTGGCTAATGGGGGACAGAAGGCAAAATGAAGGATTTTAGCCGCTAACTAGTATTTCAATATACTTGTTTACTCGCAATAATATAATGATTCCTGTACAGTGACACAACTGGCCCAGAGAGAAGAAGTGTAGGGAGGGCTTGTGTGAGGGGTCATTAACATTGGGTCCTACATGATGGTGGTGGGGAAAAGCAAAATGCCAATCAGCCAGAATAAATGTATCAGCAGTCCCCAACCTGTGGCTTGTGAGCTCCTTGTAGCTCACAGGCTCTTGATGTGTGGCTCACTGCTGATGAGCGGCTCACAGACCCTTTATAAGTGGCTCACAGCTAATGGGTGGCTCATTGACCCCTGATGTGTAGCTGTACAGCTGTTAAGTGGTTCATGGCCGATGGGTGGCTCACAGGACCCTTGTTAGTGGCTCACAGGTGATGAGTGGCGTAGAGCTGATGAGAGGTTCACAGGCCCCTGATGTGCTCACGGCCAATAAGTGGCTCACGACTGATGGGTGGCTCGCGACTGATGTGTAGCTCACAGCTGTTGAGTGGTACATGGCCGATGGGTGGCTCACAGGACCCTTGCAAGTGGCTCACAGCTGATAAGTTGTTCACAGGCCCCGGATATGTAGCTCATGGCTGATGAGTGTCTCACGGCCGATGGGTGGCTCATGGCCAATAAGTGGCTCATGACCAATAAGTGGCTCATGGCCGATGGGTGGCTCATGGCCGATGGGTGGCTCACGACTAATGGGTGGCTCAAGGTTGTATACAGGAGGCATTATTACTTTACAAAGAAGATTTAGGAAAATATTGCAAAAGTCTCAGAAATGAGTGTCAGGCCTCTGTCACACCAGCTCTATTCCCACCCAGCACCGCCTCTTCTTGTTTGATTGACAGCCTCTATGCTGTGTGATTTCAAGCATATGAGCGGTCAGTCAAGCAGGACGAAGTAGCACTGGGCAGGGAGTAGAGCTCAAGTGTCCTAGGTTTCGTAAGAGCTTCCATGTGCTAAATGAATTTCAGTCTCATTTTCATATCTGAAACTGATTTCTCAGTAACGGAGGACCATACTGCTATGTAAAGGTATTGCTGGACTGTTCTTTGAAAGGGCTACATGTGCACTTAAATAGTTTAGAGGGTGAAATCCTGTTGACAGATTCCCTTTAAGTGAGGTGGGAAAGGCTTGATTATGGCAATGTATCTCATAACAGAATATTTTTAGTTATGATTTTTTTTGGGGGGGGTCCCTACATATAGATTCCTTACATGGCCAACTGGACGTAAATTGGGCAGTGCTGTGGAATTGGAGAACATATATGCTGGCTATCAATGATGAGCTCTCCGTGATTGTCAACATATATGGCAGAATGCATGGAAAACGGTTTCTTTAACATAATTTATTATAGCGATTATTCCTTTTATCTCTTTGATGAAGACAGTAATTGGTATCTATTCTCTATGGTTTTATGCCAACTTTAGATTTTCCTTCACTAATAACTGGAGTCGTCTCACTTTGCAACACTGTGCCTTCTTTCCTTAATTGAAGCATGACAAGCAAACCACATCATATTGTGCAACCTTTCTTTACTTCATTTGCAACATTTGCAAACTAATACATTTTATATGTTATTTTAAAGTGGATCTGTCATCAGACCTTGCTGTTGTATGTAATGGCAACATGGTATTGGGACCGGTCCCCTCTTTATTAGCCAAAATGCCCAGAAATGTTGCAGTTTTGATGGCTCATGTTAGTCAAACAACACATCACACAGGTCTTTGGGAGGTTCTAACCACGTACAAGGGGCAATATTAAACTAGTGGGGATTGAGAACAAATCTAGAACTCACCTAGATCTATGGCTACAAATAATAGATCTAATCGCAGGTATTTTGTAAAACCTGGAGACTTTTGGCAATCATCATAAAAAAAAAATGTATTCTGATCTACAGTCTGAAAAGCTGGAGCTTCACTTTAGGACAAATGGAGATTTCACATCGGGAGATGAATGGGGCCGGTGACTTCACCAATATTGATACCTCCAGGCCAATGTGTGTGACTGACATATATCGTGCTCTAATTTACTAAATTAGGACAGGCGCACAATACCTGGTGACCTCCCCGGGAGGGATCTGTAGGTGTGACGTCCATCATTCAGGAGCACAGTATGACACCTTATATAAAACACATTCTCTCCACGTAAATTTCACTATTATAAGAGGATTACCAGGTCACGGTGGATGAAACTGTTACTTTCCAGAAATTTCATGGCCTCGCACACGTCCTGACACATGCTGAGCAGAATGTCCGGATTGAACTGTCCATGTTTTTGGCGGAGGTAATTTAACAGGCAGCCATGTTCCATGAACTCAGTCACTATGTAAATCGGCCTCTTCTCTGTACATACACCATACAGTTGCACCAGCTTGGGGTGTGCCAGTTTCCTAGAAGAAAAAAAGCAAGATATATTATATTCGGTGCATTTCAGTCAGCTATAAATTACCTATATTAATAAAGAAAAATGGACGTTGTATGTACAGTGTTTCTATAGGCCCAGGCTGTGTAATGAAAGAGTCGTATCCAACAAGTCATCAGTATGGAGATGGCTGTTATGATAGTCTGGGAGTTAAAACAGTCACAAATTTAGCTAAGACCCATCATGTAGAATAACAAGGTCTAAAACAGACAGCTGTAATACCACATCTGTCATTGTCATAGAAATGTATTTAGTTTTTTTTGTGCTTGTGCAAATTTAACACCAAGTTGTTTAAACTTTCCAGATCATTAGATGGCAAGAGCGCTGCAGATCGAGATGAGCGGATCGATTCTTGGGACTCTGGTCCAGGATCCAGGTCAGTAATACCTGGCGGCTAGATGGGAGGCCAGCTCTTACCTTCCGGCATCCCTGGTGCGGCATTTGACTTTTCAGAGCTGGTGCAATGTCATCTCTGTGATGTGACGCTGCATCCTGGCTACTCAAAAGGTATCACTGACTTGGACGTTGGACCGGAGACCAGACAATCAATTCACTCATCTCTAAGTACAGATCTTAACTATAACTCCATCATCGCGGCACAGGGGATCATTTTGTATTTCATTCAATTTTCACATGCACGTTATTAAGTCCCTATGTAACACTATAAGGTTCCAGTGGGACATTTAATTTTCCACAATTTCTCCATGCTTTTCCGCTACTTGCACGTGACTATGTGTAAAGGATTTGCAAGTAATCTTGAAACTATAAGAAAAAATGAAATTTTTTGTGACTTTTGTAAAGTCGCTTGCAAATTTTTTTCCCATAAGTAAGTGCACAGATGTAGCAATAGTGGTTTCCTTTCTCTGCAAAATATATATATTTTTTATTTTTACAAAATGCTAAAAGCTTTATTAAAGGGAACCTGTCAGCTCAATTTTCCGCAATAAGCTTCAGCCACCGCCATTAGGGGCTTATCTACAGCATTCTATAATGCTGTAGATAAGCCCCCGATCTAACCTGAAAGAAAAACAAGTTAGATTATACTCACCCGGGGGGGTGGTCCGGTCCGATGGGTGGCGCAGTCCAGGTCCGGCGCCTCTCATCTTCATGTGATGACGTCCTACTCCTTGCTTCGTGTCGCGGCTCCTGCACAGGCGTACTGATTTGCCCTGTTGAGGGCAGAGCAAAGTACTGCAGTGCGCCGGCGCTGGACCTCTCTGACCTTTACCGGCACCTTTGCACTGCAGTACTTTGCAGTCATCACATGAAGATGGGAGACGCTGGACCAGGACCTGCGACACCCATCGGACCGGACCGCCCCCGGGTGAGTAGAATATAACTTGTTTTTCTTCTCTCTCAGGTTACATCGGGGGCTTATCTACAGCATTATAGAATGCTGTAGATGAGCCCCTAATGCCGGTGGCTGCAGCTTATTGTGGAAAAACCAGCTGACAGGTGCACTTTAAATCTTCTGAGAGTCTGAAAAGAGTAAGTTGACAAGTGGCAAAACTGTTCAGAAATTTCTACAACTGTTCCATTCAAATGCAGGGAAAGTTCCTGCGACCAATCTGCTGCTGAATGTGAACATTACCTAAAAAAGCAAATATGCTTCACATGCTTCCAGTTTAACTAATTTTGTAAAAACTTGTAAGGTGTCACGTTACATATATCTGATTTTATCGAGTCTCTACCTAGCAAAGTAATAATTGCAGATTACACACATCATAACTTTAGCTTCCTCTATGAAATCCTCTTCGGACATGGCCCCTTCACGAATGGCTTTGATGGCGACTTTGTACTGCGCTCGCCATTTCCCAAGACGTACCACGCCAAACAGTCCACTTCCAAGCTCCTTCATGAATGTAAGGTCAGACGGGTTGATTTCCCACTTATCTGAAAATATGTAGATCAGATGTGAACGTCATTGATAAGCAAGCAAGATTTTTTGACAGTAACTCCAAAACATAAAGTCATTCCCAAAAATCCCAAACTAGTCCACATTATTATCGTCTTCTTTAAAAAAGCAAGTTATAGGTGGCATGTGAGAAAATCAAAGAAAATATTCCTGCTCTCGTCTGTCATCTTGACTGTAGACCTTGGGCTGTGGATACACAGGGACTTTGGTAACGACACTTGCCGTGTGGCCAGAATTTGCTACATCACAGCGCAATACAAGTGAATGGGATTGTATTGCGACTTCGTGGGTACCTTGATTATGACAAGTCAGTCAAAGAAGGTCCAACAGTGGCAGATTTTTTGTGACTTGCTTCTCGGGGTTGTAGTACCTTCACAGTCATAATGTGACCCCATTCACTTTTATTGGGCTGAGATGCAGTAGCGACACCTCAACACCTAGCAAACTTTGGCTGCACGCTGTGCCACGATCAATGTCTATGTGTAGCCCCAGGTTTATAGTCTGCACGCAGTAGAAAAGCTAATGAGATATCCTAAGAATCCTTTGTCCAGACATCACATTGATGCTTGGATGACAGCGGCTTCTCCCGATCACCCCGTGCAATGAAATATCAGGGCAGCCAAGTCTTCATGTACAATATTCTCTATTGGGAAAGCAAGCCACTTCCATACTTATCTGACTGCAGTTTGTTTATCTGTAGAAGAGATTGGGTGTTTGAATTTAGACTTCTTGATCATTATCTCCCCAACATCATATATCGGAGGAGATTCAGGAGCCCCCCATGCAAATCAGAAGTTTGTCCGATCCAACCTTTTATAAATGTGTCTCATTATGTTCAGACAGATTCTGCTTCCAAACATGTAAAAACAAAACAAAAGCAACCTAAAACGGAACAGCTACCTATTTAGACATATTAATTATAACATTACCTACCATAGCTGAATCCAGCTGTTGTGGGTGCTATCTTATCTTTTTGCAACACATGGTGACGTAATCTGGTAACTAGACCTAATGACAACAGAAAATAGTGAGAAAGTCTATCTTTAAGACTGTTTCCTATACTCATCAAATCCCGTAAGCCTAAACATTGGTGATTTTCACAATTTAAACTTATGATAAAACTTATTACAGTGCTTTATTGCAGGATATAACAAGGCTAACCTATGAGTGCTTGTTCCCCGTGTCGTATCCAGCAATAAAGAAATGAATAAGGACAGCAATATGTTTCATGAACATCTACCGCAAGGTTCCCCAACTCCAGTCCTCAAGGCCCACCAACAGGTCATGTTTTCAGGATTTCCTTAGTATTGCCCAGGTGATAATTGCATCACCTGTGTAATACTAAGGAAATCCTGAAAACATGACCTGTTGGTGGGTCTTGAGGAATGGAGTTGGGGAACACTAATCTACAGAGTACCATCTCTTGGCACTGGGCACCAACAGGATATCAGAAGTTGGGCACCATCGGGATATCAGAAGTTGGACACCACCGGGATATCAGAAGTTGGGCACCACGAGGATATCAGAAGTTGGGCTCCACCGGGATATCAGAAGTTGTGCACCACCGGGATATTAGAAGTTGGGCGCCACCGTGATATCAGAAGATAGACACCACCGGGATATCAGAAATTGGGCACCATCCGTCTAAACAGTCATAGGGTGGATGTCTGGAGTTTGGAGAGTAGTTCCAGCTTTATTCTCACACTGACTTTTGGTCGTTTACCTGCTGCATTGTGCTTGTGATACTCAATCATTTCTGGAATGGAGCTGAAAACGTGCTTCTCTGCCAGGTAATACTGCTTGGGGAATGCCCCGGTCTCTTTAATGTGATAATGGCGGATAGATGAGGAACCGTCCCTAAGAAGAGAAGTTGTATAACACAGAGGTTTATTTTTCTTATGCCTTTTCTTTACTAATGTTATTTGCTATAATCACGATATGGTTTAACCTGCAATCTGAATATTATAAATGCAACCAACTTTATATGCCATGAATCTTCTATGATGGATGCACCAAATCCTTTATGACACTGATTGGACTGTGATATTATGAGACATGTGACCAACAATGGACGATTACTTGCGGAATTTACAAGATGTACTTTACGCACCCTCCGTATTTTGTGTATAGTGACACGGTATAAAGGCCAGCTTGACTGGAATTTCTAACAATGAAGCCACCTTCTTTATCCTGGAAAACACAAGATCATCTGTTCAAAGATCTTAGTCCAGAAGTCAAAACGTGTTACATATAGATCTTTCAATAAACATTAACCCGCTCAGAGAAGGCCAGCGGATGCACACAGGACCAGCCTACAGTGGTGGCCAAAAGTATTGGCACCCCTGCAATTCAGATAA